>LPNX010605340.1:217645-291769 GCA_001517045.1 Pseudotsuga menziesii
AATAGAATAGAATCGGGAGTTATTACCTATCAGCTACTAAATCTCCTGATACTTGCTTCCTTATTTTGCATCCTTTTGATTTGAAGGTGATTTCATGTCCTTGATCACACATCTAACTAACACTTAGCAGATTGTGCTTCATGTTGTCTACAAGCAAGACATTTTCAGCCAGGGAGTTTTTACTTATGAGCTTTACTGTGCCCTTCCCCAATACTTTTGTTGAATTGTAATTCCCAAAAGATACAGATCCTTTATCATTTTCAATGTTGAGAAAAACACTTGTGTTACCTGTCATATGCTTGGAGCAACCGATATCAACATACCATTTACCAGAGCTGTAATTATGAGCTTGAAGAGAAATTCCATATTTGTAGTTGTTCTTGCATTTGATCCATACCTTGTTGGACATTTGTCACGTCCCCTCCCCTCTGCTCAATGGAGAGGAGGCGAATACTACATTGTTATCATCCAACCGAGGATCTAGCCCCATGAACATAAACAGAATGCATTGCAGTAAAATACATATGCATATGTAAAATGAAAGAAAATACATTGAAAGCATTCGACATGTTCATAACATTTCTTAAAATAAATACATTGTAGAGATTAAATACAAGAGCACTTATCTTGAAAATGAGCTATCCTACAACTTGTTATGTCGCTGCAACGTTCCACTCAACCATAGGTCAGTGTGCTGATCAATATCTCAGCACCACTGCCACCCCCGATCTGGGAATGATTTCCACAAGGAACTAGGGAAAAGTAGTCTCACACATAGCCAAATACACACAAAGGTTCAGCCAAGCCAATCTACAGTTGGCTTTATCAGGGTGCTAAGGTAGTGGAAAGGGATAATTGCTAAGCTAGTGAGATCAACCATAGAGCTATGGACACCTACACAATATCTGTCCAGCTTGGCTTCCACAATACCTACATACCCAACACAAGGAAGTATTCCCCTCACTACTACATAGTCCCTCAAGCCATACCTTCCCTTCTAGTGCTCTTCAAGGTGTGCATAGAAGCTTAGCTAGACCCTCTTGATCTTTTCATGAGGTTCCTCTCTTAAATAGGTTTATAAAGACAATTCTAGGCCTCTTCCACTCCTAATTATTTCAAACCAAAATGGGGATCCACATAACATAAAAATACAAATGTTGGGCATGAAGAAAAACGTTGTGGGAACCAAAAACAAAAATCGTAGAAGGGGAAACCAACCGCGGGAGAGCAATTCGAATTCAGAAGTAATTCTAGGAATTGAAAGGGAAAAAATGACCTCATTAAACTCCCAAAACATGATTCCCTTCTTCCCATCCACTGTGCAACACCAAAACGGGTTTCCCAGCCATGGAAAATGAAGGTAATTGCAAAAAAACAAGATGAGAAAAGCCCAGCAAGCTCCAGCTGCGTGAGGAAGAGAAAAACATGGGTGAATAATGGAATGGGCATGCATTTCTGGGTATTTACTTTCCCAATAAGCAAAAACATGATTTTCAAAAACCGATGGCTTCCCCAATACGAATTTCGACTGCAACACTCTTCTATTCCCAATGCATTAACTGCCCCAACCAGCTTCTGGAATAAATAAATGATTGTGTGCAAAAGACAAAATGGGTAGTTGAGAGATTATGGGTTCTCCCATTGACACTTGGCTCAACACTATTGGCTCAAGGGTTTGAATAATTTCTCTCCCTATTCCTAGTGAAATAATGCCCCCATCTCTTGTTGCATTGCATAACTAGTTGTGGGTATTTTTTATTAAATTGCATGTTTACATGATGTATCAATTTATATTGTTCCTGGCTATCAAGATAACCATAGGTATCGATTTTGAATTTCGGATACACATAAAATGCTAAATTGATGGTGGGGCCTTGGTATTTATCTCCTCACCATGATTTAATAACGATATTTACATCATTTACAATTTTAATGCAATAGGGGTCAAAATCGGGATATTACAACATTTCCTCATCTCTTATTGTTCGTATCGTCATTCTACAATCTCTAGCTATATGTCCAAAGTTGTTACACTTGTAACATTCTATTTCCTATCTTAAGGGACCAAATTTGTTATTGTGATGTGGTTGTCTGAGCCTTGCATGGTTATTCCTTGTTTCAAAATTTCTTCTTTGAAAACAATGTACAGCTTTGTGTCCAAATATTCCACATGTAAAGAAATTCCCATAAAATAGATATCCATACATGGGAACATATGATGGAGGTGCTCTTCTCATATTTGATCTTTCTGCTGGCCCTCCTTTTGATATGGTTTGTTCTGGTTGACATTCGATCTCTTGTTCATTTGTGGAGTCCTTGACAACTTCTGCATAAATTCTTGGCTTATCTTCATTACATGTCATCATTGAGCTTGAGGCTTCTTCAGTATTCTGCTTGTATCCTATATAGGTCTTGTCGAAGAATGGATTCTCATTGTTGATGATTTGTTCTAGAATCTTGGATTTGTTCCCATAACTCTTGCTGATATCTTTTGTCTGTAATTTTTTCTTTAGAGATACTATCTCAGCCTCATGATTTTCTTTTTCTTTCACACTTCCCATCAACTTTTCAGTAAGAGAGTCTTAGATTCTTTTGGCTTCTTCCAGTTTGACCTTTAATTCAGCAATTATTTGTTCAAACCTTTGTGCCTCTTCCTTAAATACCCTATTTTCCTTCTTGACTTTCTTAAATACCCTGTTCTGCTTCAATATCTACTTCACCTTCAACTTCAGATTCTTCATCACCATTAGGATCCTCATTTGATTTTATTTCCATAAAGAGTACCTTATCTAGCTCTCCCTCATCATCAGAGTCACTGCCACTGTCATTGTCGGAGTCACCACTAGATGAGTCATTGTCCCTTTTTGTATAGAGACTTTTCTTCTTTGCAAACTTCGCTCTATTCTTATTCTTGTAATTGTTGTACTTCTTTTAGGGTTTGAATTTATCATCTTCATCACATCTGATTTATTTGCATATAGACATTTAGAATCAAAATGACCTATATTTCCACATGAAAAACATTTAAGAGGTAACTTACCTTTGTATTTCCCAATGCCTCTCTTCAATTTCTGAACAAAGTTAGTTATTTTTTCATCATCAAATTCATCACTTGTTGGCTTGTCCTTTGTTTTTTTGTTCTTCCCATCTTGTTTGGAGGATACCTTGAATGTTACTTCCTTTCTTGACATGTCTTCATCTTCAATTCTCATTTTGTAAGCCATAAGAGTCCCATGCAACTGATCTACTATCATAGTCTTCAGATTGGTTCTTTCTTCGAGTAAAGAGATCTTGGGGTTGAACATTTTGGGAAGAGTTCTTAGAAACTTTCGAAAAACTATAGCCTCCTAAACTTCTTCTCCCAAACCTTTGATGGTATTCACAAGTTGACCAACTCAAAGAAAATAAGCTGCTATATCTTCATATTCATTCATCCTTAGTTGTTAAATTTGTCCTCTGTATGTTTGAAGTTTGGCTTCCTTGACTTCGCTATCTCCTTCATATGTCGTTTGGATTTTTTCCCACATTTCCTTTTCAGAGGGGCAATGCATCACTTTGTTGAAGACATATTCATTTATAGCACCTAGAAGGTGATTTCTGGCCTTTGAGTTGTTGTTGTATGGATCCAACTCAGTTGAATATGTTGGTACGGTTTGTGGTACCTTGTACCCATTCTCGATACTTTTCCATATTTCTATTATTTGACGTTCTATGAAGGCTCTCATCCTTATGCTCCAGAATGTGTAGTTGCTCCCATCAAACAAGGGTGTTCTATTTTTACTTTGTTTAGAAAAATTTCCCATGATTTCCTTCCAGTGGCTAGTCTATTCTGAAGGAACCCTCTTTGATACCAATTATTGAAATACTAAGAGGGGATTGAATCCATAGGGTCTTCACTTAGTGAAGCCATGCCATAGCATGTTTGTTCATGGCATATGAAACAATACCCCTAATTTCAATAAATATTAGGAAATACCTCCCAAAACTATTTTTTTAACCCCCTTCCAATATGCCTTCCCAATTTTAGAAAACCCCTATTTTCACTATATATTGCATGTATCCATTTTTTCATTTACATTTATTAAACCCCTTTATATTTCTACCTAGTATATTGACCTAATACCCCACATGCATTCTACAATGCACCTTGCTTCTTTCGATGTATATTGTGGATGCACATTACTTCACCCATTGGTTTGGTAAAGTCACCTTAAAGTGTTTTTGGTCCCCTTTGAAGTCTATTTGATGTGCCTCTTTGTTTTTGTTGTGTTCATGTGGTATTTTGGTATTGAAACCCTCACAAAACATCTGTGTGCCCGTAATTGATGTCATAGTGAATCCCATGGCCTTGACAAATGGAAATGGCCTATTATGTGGTCATTTAATGATTCCTTGTTGAAGTTTTGAAGGGCTTGTACCCTTACTTGTTGGTCTTCTTGTTTGGTAACTCTTCCTCAAACCCTTGAAGTCCTTGTTTTTTTCCCCTTATGGTTTGGTACTTGTATCGTGGTTAGGGCCTCTAAAACCCACACACACTTGGAACTTGCACATATGAAGAGCTTGAAAAATAATGATTAATTAACAAATCACATTGTCACTAGAGTTTTGACAAACGACTTCACCACTATGATTATGAGAAGTTGCATTTGTTGTTGCATAGAAGACTCCCTTGCACCTACATCATATGGAGGCCTTAGATCCAAAGAATAGATGGATTAACAAGCTACACAGTTATGTATTTAGTACACGCTTCATGTATTTCCTTGTCTTATCATCAACCAAGGACTGCGTACGTAAGACCACTTAGCCAAGAGTGGATTCACATATGATCAATGTTCTCTCTCAAAAATCCAAAAATTTTAAGCACACTTTTTGGGATTGCAAGCTAGCCAAAAGTTGTTGGAAACAGGTTCAAGAACATTCTCTGTCAAAATTCTGTGGCAATATACAGTGGAGGGCCACCTTTCTAGGAGATTCATGGTATTTGGTGTTATCTATTTTCATTGGCTTTTGGCACTGTATTTTTTAAACTTGGGATAGATTTTTTATCTCCTTTCTTAAAATGTGGTGAGAAATATGTTCTCAATTACTGGCCAGAAGATATTTTATTGACTAGGGACACAAGAATGATAACCTACTTACACATTTGAATCTTATCTCAGCCCTTCTAGTGCTGAAAAAGTTTCCTAATTTTGTATAGCTCTCTTTGTAGTATGTACACAGTTTTTATTTGTCTGCATTAATCTTTGTTAGTATAACAAGTATTTCCTATAAAAAAATGTTGGCATTATTTATAAGGATAATAAGTATGTTCTCAATTACTTGCAAAGTGTTTTTTACTGATTAGGGGCAAAAAATGCTAATATACTTACATATTTGAATCTTTACTCAGCCCTTGTAGCAGTAAAAAAGTTGCCTAATTTTATATAGATTTCTTTGTACATAGTTTTTCTCTGTGAATTAATTATTTGTTAGATAATAAGTATTTCTTCAAAATAAAATCATTGAATAATCCCTCCAACTACCTGTTAACAGTTGCTTGACAGTAGGTAAGTGTTAGGTTGGCTCTACAAAGGTTCTTGGCTTTGAACTTTGTGAATTTTAGGATGATGTATAATCAGTTATGCTCCTTACACTGTTTGACATCCAAGGTTTTCAATGGCAATACCAGTTATTGTTCTTACAAGTTTCTTCATCGATTTAATATGTGCTTAAGTAACTCATTACCTTCTATTTTATATTGCGATAGTTTCTATGATAGTGTGAAGAGTTTCCTTTGGTATAAACATTTGAATTTGGGTGCAACATAATTCCCAAGTCCGATATTAATGACCTTTATTACCACTCAATCGAATGCCAATGGAACATTTTCATATATGAAAAGAGAAAATGAAACTGACTATAAAAAATGATAAAAAAAATATACAAATGTCATCTACTTCTACCAATGTTTACTCATTATTTTTCCACAACGAAACCAAAGAATCATTTACATTATTGATATCGTGAAAAGAGTTTCTTGAGCAGTATATGGACCATCATGTTGAAAACAGTTATATTGTAAGTCTGTATGCCACCGCGTAGAATATGCAATGTGCATGCAATCAGGATTCGTTAACAACTAACTACTTCACCTCCATTTTCCATCCCATGTTATCCTTAGCCAAACCCATTTGAATGCTTGTAAGAGTTGAATACAATTCTTGAGAAACTTCTCCTGGAGCTCCATTCCCATAAGCGATCTTGTAGGCATGCAAAAAAAAACACTTTGATACACTGCGTTTACAAAAATACGAGGGCTAGAACTAGGGAATTGGGCATGGGTATCAAGATAAAGAGCGTAATGTGTCTTGCAATTCCTCTCATTCAGAAGCAATTAAAAGAATTTTGGTCAATCATGCAATAAGAAACACTACATATTCTTCTTGAGATTGAGGGCACTCACTTTGTAATGTAGTTTACCTAAATATATTATAAAACAATTGTTCATGACTGCAATTATTCTTGATTCTATCCTAAGAGGTTAAATTTATATTTAACACTTTCCCCAAGTTTAGTGAGTGTTTCTATGGTTTAACTACACATCCATAGTAAGATGAGTTTTCCAGTTCTAGTAAATTTGGATGTGTTTTGGCACTTAATATATGCACTTTTCCAGAAGATGTTTTATATAATACTAGGGATAAAAGCAATGTTTTGTGAAACTCATGCAAATAAGCATGCACAAATCTTGAAACAACAAACTAAGACGGCTAAAATCTAAAAGGCCAAACTTGAATCAAGAACGGGCACTTTTGCATGCTGCAGATAATGTTGCATACTCCTTAGTGACTGGAATTTTTCGGTTGGGGGCTATTATGTGACAAATCTTCAAATGAAAGTCATCACTTCGAATCTGTTTAAACAATCGCTGTCTAAAAAATGGTCATGCCATTTTTCTAGGAGGACTGTTTTTTTCTACCATGGTATAAACTAAGCTAATGAACCCAAAAATATGTTTGTCAATCTGCAAAAATATTATTTCCCAAAGAGGTAGAGGAATATAATAGACCTAGAAAATCATTATTGAAACTGAAATTTGCGAATGACTATATTACAATTTATGTATGCACAATAATTGGGATATAAAAATAGAAAGCGAGTGATAAGGTACAAATTTGTCACATCATAACCTGATTATGATTAATATTATGTACAATATGAGTGGCCTAATAGTTGAGAACATGTATTTCCTCCTTGGAGATGGAAGCAGGTAGGGTATATACACCTTCATAGATTAAAGCAGTGAAATTGTTGTGTGGAGAACATGTATTTCCTCCTTGGAGATGGAAGCGGGTAGGGTATATACACCTTCATAGATTAAAGCAGTAAAATTGTTGTGTGGAGAGGGTCCCTTATCCCATGAACACAGTGGTCTCATACATTAAATTGACGTCTGGCTAGTCCATGACCTTAAATTAGATCATTATTATTATTCAGTAAAAGGTACAGATGTTGAAGCAATCTTCGATGGAATGGATTTCAAAATAGACAATCAGCGTACCCAGGATGGACATAAGCAAACAATCCCAGGCTCTTGCACAGCTCTACTAACATATTCTTGACAACTTGGATCACTTGTATGATTGTCTAAATGAAAGTCTCAATTTTCAAAGGAGGCATTCATGTGAACTTTAACTAGTTTTTATAAATTTTTATTGTCTCTGTGTAATGGTATGATACAACAACTAACAAAAGATTAGGCCGTGGCATAGCTATTTATTTTGCAATGCCCAAATATCATTGTATTTGCCAAGAAGAAGAAAATTAACCGACTTCATATTAAATAAAATGCAAATTGGAAAATGCTTAATAGGAGCAATGACATTAATAACAAAATTTTATGCTTTACCAACCATGCATGAAACCTAACAGATTTGACAGTAATAGGCCTTCTAAAAATTTATTCACCTTCTATCGAGATAAGTGATACTTCCCATGGGAGAAAGAACCATTGTTGTGTCTGTGAAAAAGACTTCATCTGCATCCATCAACTCATGCACATGCACTAAATGCTCGTGGACCTACACCAGTAAAATGCTTTGAATCTTTATCTCTCTGACTAAAATTTCCATGCAAAATACAATTTAAATAGAAACAATAACTCAACCATTTCACCTAGGAAATTACACAAATTACTAGTAGACATCATACAAGACACGTGTAAAATCCAGCAACTAACAAACATTTTCTGATCTCTTTGATAATACTCTAGGAAATAGCAGAGGCCGAAAATTCATGAGTAGACTAAAGTTTGACTCAATCAAACACATTAGAAGTTTACTGATTTGATACATATCAGCCATCTTCACTGGGAATTTGTAAGGCTTAGTTGTAGTTATCAATAACTGGAAGAACTAATAGTCACACCATTAAATGGTCTCAACTCTCAAGATATTTTTCATGCTTAAAATGATCTATGTGCAAATACATGCTAATCTATCCAGATGTCTCTCAAGACTTACTTCCAATTGATTGTACCCTATCATTTATTGCGAATTAGTATATGAAGAACACCAATACAAATAAACTAAAAGGACCATGTACACAGAGTGTATAATACTATAATATATACCTCATAGCCTCAACTATGAGCCACCTCAATGATGCTTTTCCTTGTAATTCTAGGAAGTACAGATCCACGGAGTGCTGGAGTTGATATCATTTTATCTTACATAAAACATCACAATAAATTTCTTTAACATAGTCAGAGAATAAATCTGTTGAAAAAATTGTTTGGTACGGTTTACTGTGAAGTTAAACGTGAATGATAAAAAGGAAACATACATTAAATTCCTAAACCAAAGACCAATGCCATTTTTTACTAAAAATTCACTTGAATCTCCAACCCAATAAGATGCAACCAAAAATAAATATCCAAAATTGAAAATTCTAAAAAGAAACAAAAAATATGCATAATCCCCAAAGATATCTTCTTAGCATTTTTAAAACTAAACATGAATGATGAAGCAAAAACATAAATTTTAAACCCTACACTAAATACCAATGTTGTTCTTGAGTTACAAGGCACTTGTATCTCCAACCAAATAGTAGTCTCCAATGCAGCAAAGTAGCTGCAAACATCACTCTCTCTAAATCCAAAAGATGTAAAACAAAACAATTCAATTTTTTTCTACAAACAACACACTTTCTGCCTCCAAACAATAGTCTCAACTCCAAATAGCATTGTCTCGGGTCTAAAAGATGTAATAATGAAAGAAAATGGGGGGATAGTCACCAAACAACACCATGTCACCTCCAAACAACAATGTTTCACCTTCTAACATTGACATCTCATTGAGCAGAGAGAAGAAATAATGAATGAAAATAGTTGGGGAGGTGTTTTCAAATAAATTTGTAAGTTAGGGTTCTTTAATTTATGTTATTGGATAAGTTAACCCACAATGGGCTTGTGCTTTGCCAACCACCAAAACTGGCCTTTTTTGGTGCCTTTGTAGGGTTGTTGGTCTTGGGGGCACCTAGACACCGCTAAGGCATACCATGTTTTGGAAAGGCGTTTCCTAGGGATGTGGAGAACATACCCCATTTCCCCAAGGGTGTACACAACCCTTCAAGGACACCCCCAAGAATTTCCATTGTCCACCACCCATCAAGGAAATCCATATCATGTATTGATGAAAGCTTAAAGGATTCTGTAGAGAAAGCACAGTTTACAAAAAATGATAAAATCCAAGAAGCAATTGATGAGTTAGAGGAAATGTTGAAAATACAAAAAGATACATCTAATTAAATGCATAATGAGACAAATTTTTCCAAGAAAAAAGATATTAAGAGGGAAGTACATAGGCATAAAAACAGGCAAAATACACATGGGGTAGGTGAGAATAAGAAAAAGCATGCTACATCCTTGATATCATCTGATAAGAAATACAGGAAGATGCTTAATTCAGTTCGGGTTGGGATTAAAAAGCACAATTCATTATCAACATTTAAATCCAACAATATGGGGTCCATACTAAATATAAAGAAGCCTACAAGCCATTTTGAGGGCCATTTGAGGTCTGATATTTCTGGTGCAGTGCCTACAAGCCATTTTGAGAACCATTTTAGGTACGATGTTTCTAGTGCAGTATCTTTAATAAATAAGCCAGAGTTGAAGACAACAAAGAGAGACTTTAAAAGGTCATCAGAGAGTGAAAGCAATATTCATAATGATGGAGATAATATTTTGAATTTTTCTTCTTATCTTGAAGAAATTAGGATACAATCACCAGATACATGCATTATTTCATAGCAGACCATGGGTGAAAAACAGTTTGGTCAGAAAAGGAAAATCATGGAAAAAGAAATTAGAGGTTCTCGATTAGTGCCTGAAAGTGAGTTCTTAGATCGTAGAAAAATAGTGACATAGCAATTTTCAATCTTTTAAACATGGAAACACTGAAGAAATCATTCAGGTTTTAAACTGTAAAGAAAATTTGAAGGGTGAAAAAGATTTTGAAAATATTCATGAAAATTATGTTCCTAATGTCAAAGATCATGTGCTTTCTACATTTGTGACTAAAGACAATGAAGTTAGGGTAGTTCCAAATACTACTTTGCATCATAATTACATTATGAAGAAGAAAAGAAATCTCTTGAAGAAATATAATTCATGGTTATCAACTCTACCAAAGAGATCAGATAATCAAATAAAGATAAATATTTGCACGAAAGAAGAAAATCTTCTTGAAGTATTATCTGGAGTAGACCATTGAAAGAAAAGGACATAGATCAAGTCAAGGAAACTTAACATTGATGAATATTTTCATTTGGTAAAAAGGGCAAGAATTGAAGTTGAAGATGAAACCAAGAAAATTTTAGAAGGCTTGAATAAAGGAGACATAACAAGTGCCAATGACAATAATGGAGAAAATATGGCATCGGATAATGCTTTTGTGTTAAATGAATGCCATTTGATAACTAATAATATATTAAGTTCTAACAGTATTGAAACCGAAGGTGATTTGCCACATGGGAAGATGTCTTCAATTTTTATGGAAAGGCCTATGTGTTTTCCACCAAAGGCTGATAAATATCGTTTGTGAAGTAGCCTACTGAGTGATGAAGTTTCCCTGCCTCCCTCTAAACGACGTCACCAGGATTAGGAAGCTATGTCTACATGTGTTGTAAGGGTTGCAACAACTTTAGTGGAGATAGTGCCAACTGGTGTGACTGGACAAGATGATGCATACAAGATTTTTGCAAATGAAAAATATTATACTAAATGCTTTGATAATGACAAGAATTCAGTTAAGGGAAATGAGGAATGTGTCAAAGTAGACACATTGATCCAAAAAGAAGCAACAGAAACTAGAGGTAGTATGAAACCTGTGGTGTCTTCAGATTCATATCAATCCTTTATAAGGTTTTCTAAATTAAGGTGCATGCACGGTATGCTTCCCAAATAGTTTCCACATTTGGATACATAAATGTCTCTCTGTAATTGTATATTGTATCATATAGGCATTGTGAATTAACACTTGGTCCTAATGGATACAACCCTCCAAGAATCTCTCTTATAAATATAAAATCTCTCACCAAATCCCTCTTTTTCTACAGTAAAGCCCGAATCCTCAGTTGAAGGGTCATTAGTTCATAGTCCATGGAACATGTTACTAAATCCAAGTTATTGTTTTAATGGTTGGTCAAATCCTCAGTAGAAGGGTAACTAGCTCATAATCCATGGACCATGTTACTAAATCCAATATGGCTAACATCAGCAGGTCTACAGCATTAAGTTTGCAAGATTCACCAAGTAAAGAAACCTCAACATATGAAATATCAAAAGAAACTACTTCATATATTAAAAACATAAACTACAAACCGGGTGTACTGAGTATTTTTCACAATCAAATCTCTAGTTTCCATAAATTCACTTTTATTGCAATTACTTGGAAGGTTAAAAATCAATATGATCTAGAAAACATCTTAATAAAATACTAGCAGTGATAGAGATCTTGAAAATAACAAATATATATTATTCACAACATGCTCTCCATGGACATAATCAAATAACAACACCTTCTCTAAGGATTCAAGCCAATCAAAAATCAAAGCATCTGCTTGCACAACTCCACAATCAAGCAAAATCTGCAACTCACAGCATCTTCAATTAGTAGGGTGCCTATGCCTAAGCAAAATATGAAAAGCATAAAGTAATAATTTAACCAATTTGTAAAAATGGTAAAAAATATGCCCAAGATATGGTCCAAATGGTGGTATTTTACAAACTGTCCTCCTATCTTAAATTTTGTGGACCCACACTCAATAGTTACGGTAAGCTGCCTTAAATTTATAGAAGTTGTGAATCAAGCTCACACGACGACTATTGAATTAATATTGTGTGTTGCTATTGGAATTTTCACCAACATTCATAAGCATGGATCCTAAGGACGGGAAATGAATAGTAATATCTAATGTACAACCTTATTACCATAAGAATGTTTCACCAATATGGTCCAAATGTCATTATTTTTAAAAACAATCAACCTATCTTAAATTATGTAAACCCACACACTCAATGTCTATGGAAAGCTACCTAACATTTATAGATGTGGTAAAATAGGAAACAAGCTCATATGAAGACAATTGGATTAATCATGTGAGTTACTATTGTAATTCACACTAACTTCCATACACATAACATCATATCTTCAAAGGAAGAGGAAACAATAGCATCATATCTTCAAATTATTGATGAAGTGGTGAATACAATCAAAGGGCTTGGTGAAAGGGTGATACTACAAAAGGTGTTAAGGAACTTACCAATAAGATTCAATCCCAAGATATGTGCCATAGAAAAAATGAGGGATTTAAATAAAATGGCAATGGACATATTACATGGTAATATCATAGAATATGATATGAGGATGGAAAATCCAAATCCAAATCCAAAATAAGTTACATTCAAATTGACAAAAAAGAAGAAAGAAAGGAAGAATTATCTACCCTCCTCCTCTTAAATCTCACGTGAATATATAGATGAAGAAATGGCTCATTTCTTCTGCATGATGAAAAGACGTACATGAAAGTATAAAGGTAAACTTCCTTTTAAATGTTTCAGTTGTGGAAATATTGGATATTTTGCTGCCAAAGTATCCTAAAAAACTAGTCATGTTGAATCCAAGCAAAGAAAAAACTTTCACAAAAGAAGTTACTCAAAGAAGTAGGGTTTCTATTCTAGAATGGGAGATAAGTCATCTCAAGATGATGATGAAGAAGGAAGATTTGTTGAATATAGAAATAAATCCTATTTATACCCTTAGTGTTGATGTATTTGTAACTTCGGAATGTATTCATCTATGTATCTTATGTATTGTAACCCGATGTTTATTCTGGGATGTATCTATTATGTAATTGAGTCATGTTTCCATGCCCCGATGTTTTGATCGGGAGAATCAATAATGTAAACAAGTCATGCCAATTCATAGTGGGTAACCCCTCTGATTGTGTAAGGGTTAAAGTCCCCGCAGTTCCGGGGCACTAGGGTTATTAGACTCTCCTAGTAGAGGTCGGCCCTAGTAGGGTTTTAGTCATGTCGGGTTTAGTATAAATAGAGAGCTGGGGTCTCTATTTAGTAGACATCACTCACACACTCAAGTGTAGTGCATATTTGAGGAAGGAGAAGACACTGGGGCTAGACAAGAAGAAGATTACTGCTATCGGGAGTGCATCTTACTGTTTTGGGGTTTTACATCATGTGTTGATTCTATCTCTGAGGAAGTTGTGGGGTTTTCTCCATTTATGGTTTCATCGATGAAAAACACTATGTTCATTGTCTCTTGTGTTTGATTGCTGTGCTTGTTGTTCTCTCAGTAAAGATCCTAACATAATGCTAGCTTAATGTTGAAAAACTAACATGGTATCAGAGCTAACTTGAGAAGAAGACACTGTGCAGCTGTGGGAACTAGGGATTCCTAGTTTGTGGATCTTCCTCCACACATTTTCAGCAAAAGTAAAGTGGAATAACTCTCCTCCTTAGGGCACATCTTTCTGTCGAAGCAGAATCCAATTATGAGGTTTTTCAGTTTTGGACCTGTCACTACTGTCAGAAATTAGGGATTTTCATAGAAGAGGAATTTTTCAATGAGCCCAGGCCTAGATTGATCTCCTCCCCAAAATCGAAGTTAGGGACAAATTTCAAGGCATCTGGGTGAACAGAAATCCAAAAAAGCAAAACCCTAATTTGCTCCTAAACCAGCTCTGCAGGATTTCAACTCAAGTTTCGGATCCGACATCTTGAACCTGGAAAGATCTAAAATCTTTTGTATTTCTATTTGAGGTTCTCAGTTAATATGTCTCATCATACCTAGCTTGATGAAAAGCATGAGGGAGATGATAACTTCCGAGCCTGGAAGTATAGGATCTCCCTGGTCCTGGAAGAAAATGAGTTAGACTCCTACATCCATGAGGAGGTTCCAGTTCCAGAGGGAGATGAGGAAAATGCCTTACATAAGAAGAATATGGTTATGGAAAAGAGGATCATTGCTGATTCTATCAAGGATCACCTTATCCCACAATTGTCCTCTCTCAAGACACCTAAATCTATGTTTTATGCCCTAACCAAATTGTTTTAAGGGAAGAACATAAATCGGAAGATGACCCTGAGAAACCAACTAAAGAATGTGAAGATTCAGAATGCAGAAACAATCCAGTCTTACTTCACAAGAGTTTCTCAAATCAAAGAGCAACTAGAAGAAGTTGATGAAGAAATGGAAAATGCAGAGATTGTAATGACTACATTGAATGGCCTTCCTAGGTCATGGGATTCTTTCATCCAAGGAATCTGTGCTAGAAAGAAGTTAGTCAAGTTCAGCATACTATGGGAAGAGTGCTCTCAAGAAGAAGCTCGGATAGCAGCTCGAGAAGAGAATATGGGAAGTGAAGACCAAGCTCTCACGGTACACTCCAAGTCTCACTCCAAGTCAAGAAAAAGAAGACCTCATAGCTCCAGAGGTAAGCACTCTCACAAAGATAACACTAGAAAATATGTATCTAGGATTATATGCTATACATGTGATGAAGCAGGACACTATGCAAGGAATTGTCCTAACAAACAGAAGATAATAAAGAAGAGAAACAAAAGAAGACATCATGCTCATGTTCCAGAGGATGATGAACCATCCAGGAAGGGATCCAGATATGAAAGTGAAGATTTTTCAAGTGAGGATGAATATGTTATGATATCCACTCTCACAGGTAACATTACTCATGGAAGTGATGATTGGCTTATAGACAGTGGGGCTTCCAAACATATGACTAGATTCAAGGAATCCTTTGTAAGACTGTCAGAACATGAATCACCTCACAAGGTAAAGCTAGGAGATGACTACCAATATCCAATAAAAGGTAGTGGGGAATCTTCCTATAAATTAGACTCTGGAGAGTCTCTAACAATGAAATAAGTATTGTTTGTGCCAGGACTCAAGAAGAACCTTCTCTCCATATCAGCATTAGAGACAAAAGGAATGCAGGTTGCATTCATAGATGGCCAAGTCATCATGTGGCCAAAAGGAAAGACTATCGATGATGCGGTAGTGATTGGAGAACAAGAAGAAGGATTGTACAAATTAAAGGGCCATCTAGAACAAGCCTTGGTCCATGACACAGTAGAGCCAAGTGAACTTTGGCATAGAAGGCTTGCACATGTGCATTATAGAGCACTACCTATTGCAAGCAAAGTTGTCGAAGGTCTTCCAGAAATCCAAGCAAAACATTATGGGGTCTGTAAAGGATGCGCGAAAGGAAAGAATACAAAGAAGACATTTCCAAGCAGCGAAAGCAAAGCAAAAGGAATCTTGGAAATCATCCACTTCGATGTATGCGGTCCTATGTCATCAAACTCTCTAAGCGGGTATGCATATTATGTTTCTTTTATTGATGACTTTTCTAGGAAGACATGGGTTTACTTCATCAAGAACAAAGATGAAGTATTCAGTAAGTTCAAGGAATTCAAAGCCTTGATCGAGAACCATACTAAAAAGAAGATCAAGACCAGTCGATCAGATAATGGCGGAGAATTCACTTCAAATGAATTCAAAGAGCTATGCAAAGAATCAGGGATTAAGAGGGAGTTGTCCACTCCTTATAATCCATAATAGCATGGGATTGCAGAATGAAAGAACAGAACTATCATGGAAGCTGCAAAATCAATGCTTCATGATCAAGACCTTCCTATGCATCTTTGGGCAGAAGCTTCCAGAACAACGGTGTATGTACATAACCGTACTCCACATAGAGTACTCGAGAACAAGACTCCTGAAGAAGTCTTCTCTGGCAAGAAACTTTAAGTCAGCCATCTCAGAATATTCAGCTGTCCTGTGTACATCCACATTCCAAAAGAGAAGAGGACTAAATTAGATCCTTCAGGAAAGAAGGGTATATTTGTGGGATACTCTGAAAGCTTGAAGGCTTACAGAATATATTTTCCAGGATACAAGAATATTGATATCAGTAGGGATGTGACATTTGATGAAGACATAGCTTACGACAAATATAGAAAGAGACCTGCTAAAGAACCTGAAGAAGCAGAAGTACCCAGAATTCATGATACAACCATGAATGAAGAAACTCGACAAGAAGATCAAGAATTTGAAGAACCACAAAGACTATAGATCCACCTCTGGAGAAGAATCCTCATAAGAGGAAACCTGCTTGGGTATGAGAACTTATCCAAGGTGTGGAAAGATATGGGGCTCCAGAAGAGAATCACAGAGAAAGAAAGAGGACTAGATCCTGTTCTGGGTATGTAGCTTTACTATGTGATTTAATTGATAAAGAACCTTCCAGTTATGAAGAAGTGGCAGAACGGAAAGAATGGAAGGATGCTATGATCCTAGAGTACCAATCGATCATGAAGAATGATGTTTGGGATGTTGTCCCAAGACCAGACAGGAAGTCAGTTGTAACTTCCATATGGATCTACAAGATCAAACATGCTGCAGATGGTAGCATTGAAAAATATAAGGCAATATTTGTAGCTCGAGGTTTGTCTCAGAAAGAGGGAATAGACTATGAAGAAACCTTTGTACATGTAGCCAGATACACTTCCATCAGATCAGTACTTGCTTTGGCTGTAGTGATGAAATGGAAGATACACCGGATGGATGTCAAGACTTCTTTCTTGAATGGTGTAGTGGAAGAGGAAGTGTATGTAGAACAACCACTCGGTTTTGAGACACATGACAGGGATTCTCATGTATGTAGATTGAAGAAATCCATGTACAGTTTGAAACAGGCACCCAGGACATGGTACGACAGAATTGATAGCTTTCTATCTAGTTTGGGCTTTACCAAGAGTAAAGCAGATTCCAACCTTTGCTACAAGGTTGAAGATGGCAACCCAGTGATGCTTCTACTATATGTAGATGATCTGTTCGTGACAAGTATGGATGGGTTGATTACTGATACAAAGAGAAATCTTGCTGCCGAGTTCGAGATGAAGGACTTGGGTATGATGCATTACTTTCTAGGTATGGAGGTGTGGCAGAGTGTGGATGGAATCTTCCTTCGACAAGGGAAGTATGCAGTAGATATCCTGAAGAGGTTTGGGATGATGGACTGCAAGACTATGGCCACACCTATGGCATCGAACCTGAAGCTATTGAGTGATGCTTCATCAGAGTCGGTTGAGGATACGATGTATCGTCAGATGATTGGATCATTGATGTACCTGATGAACACGAGACCAAACATTTGCTTTGCTGTGAACACCTTGAGCCAGTTCTTAACATATCCAAGAAATTTTCACTTGATTGCTGCAAAGCATATTCTGAGGTACTTGAGGGGTACAGTTGATTATGGGCTCAAGTATGATGCGAATTAGAAGATTAACCTAGAGGGTTATGTTGATTCAGATTGGGCAGGCAGTGCCATCAATAGGAAGAGCACTTCAGGGTGTTGCTTCAGTATGGGATCATGTGTGATCTCTTGGTTTAGCAGGAAGCAATCCTGTGTGGCACTGAGTACAATTGAAGAAGAGTATGTCACAACTTGTTTAGCTAGTTGTGAGGCAGTATGGCTAAGGAAGCTACTGTCTGATTTATTTGATCTCCAGATGGATGCTACTTGTATACATTGTGACAACCATAGTTGCGTGAAGTTATCAGAGAATCCAGTGTTCCATGACAAGTCGAAGCACATCGAGATCAAGTATCACTATATCAGGGATATGGTGCAGAGAAGAGCAGTGAAGCTCCAGTATGTTGCGACGGAGGAACAGATAGCTAATGTGTTGACAGAGCCATTGGCCAGAGTGAAGTTCGAGTACTTCAGGGAGAAGCTTGGTGTTCTCCAGATCGAGGTTTCCTCCAAGGGAAAGTGATGAGTCCTAAAGCCATTCTGACGAGCAGGTCAGATGTAAGGGCTGAGCCATTCTATCATGGTGAGAGGATTCAGTTCCTTCCATGTCAGATATGAGTGCTAGCCATTCTATCGAGTAGGATAGATGTAAGGGAAACTGCCTCTCTTTGGGAGAGTGGAGGCACCTGGTCTGTTACCAGGTAGCTCAGTATGGGACTGGGGGCCTTTCTGACGAGGGTGGAGGATTTGGTTCCTTCTAGGTCAGATGTGAGTGTAGGCCATTTTGTCATGGTGAGAGGATTCAGTTCCTTCCATGTTAGATATAAGTGCGGGCCATTCTGTCATGGTGAGAGGATTCAGTTCCTTCCATGTCAGACATAAGTACGAGCCATTCTATCATGGCGAGAGGATTCAGTTCCTTCAATGTCAGATATAAGTGTGGGCCATTCTATCATGGTGAGAGGATTTAGTTCCTTCCATGTCAGATGTGAGTGCTGGGACTTTCTAATGTGAGTGTAGGTTACTACATGATAAGATGTGAGTGCTGGGCGTGCCTTTATGATGAGTAGGTCAGATGTAAGTGTTGGGCATGCCTTTCTAACAAGTAGGTCAGATATAAGTGCTGGGTGAATACCTACCTGATGGCTAGGCCTACAACTAGCATGAAAGAAGGTTGGCTCTGTAGAACTTCCTATGACGAGATAGCACACATGATGATGACCAGATGAGATCCAGATCGAGCTATGATCCATATCCAGTTATGATGACTCCAAGAGATCCAGATTGAGTGATGATCCATATCCAGTAGTGATGATCCAGATCGAGTGATGATCTAGATCCAGTGATGATGATCCAGATCGAGTGATGATCCATATCCAGCAGTGATGATCCAGATCGAGTGATGATCTAGATCCAGTGATGATGATCCAGATCTAGACCAGTGATGATGATCCAAATCGAGTGATGATCCAGATCCAATGATGTTGATCCAGATCGAGAGATGATCCAGATTCAAAGAATGAAGATGACTTGAAGACTTAGAAGACTCAAGATGTATATGACGAGATGATCTAGTTGATACAAAGAAGAAGACCAATGCTGAAAATTGTGTCGAAAGAATACCTTCCTAGTTAAGAGGGAGTGTTTATGTATTTGTAACTTCGGAATGTATTCATCTATGTATCTTATGTATTGTAACCCGATGTTTATTCCGAGATGTATCTATTATGTAATTGAGTCATGTTGTCATGCCCCGATGTTTCGATCGGGAGAATCAATAATGTAAACAAGTCATGTCAAGTCATAGTGGGTATCCCTCCGATTGTGTAAGGGTTAAAGTCCCCACAATTCCAGGGCACTATGGTTATTAGATTCTCCTAGTATAGGTTGGCCCTAGTAGGGTTTTAGTCATGTCAGGATTAGTATAAATAGAGAGCTGGGGTCTCTATTTAGTAGACATCACTCACACACTTAAGTGTAGCACATAGTTGAGGAAGGAGAAGACATTGGGGCTAGATAAGAAGAATATTACTGCTGTTGGGAGTGCATCTTACTGTTTTGGGGTTTTACATCTTGTGCTAATTCTATCTCTGAGGAAGGTGTAGGGTTTTCTCCATTTATGGTTTCCTCGATGAAAAACACTGTGTTCATTGTCTCTTGTGTTTGATTGCTGTACTTATTATTCTCTTAGTAAATATCCTAGCATAATGCTAGCTTAATGTTGAAAAACTAGCACTTAGAAGACAAAGATCATTCCAAAGGTGAAAGAAACTTAGAGGAAGAAAGCGAGAAAGAAGATGAAGAAATTGTGGATCTTGAAGGCGAACTTGTTTTAGCTTTGGAATAAATTCATGACTTGAGAAAAATTATCGAGAAGCAAGATAAATGAATTGATCTTATAAAAGTACATTTAAAGGAATCACAACATGTGGAAGAATTCCTATAAAAATAGTTAAGGGAAATATAAGAGAGTTGTCAAAAAAAGGAAGAAGAGATCAAGAGCCTAAATGGAAAATTGTAAAAGGTGAGTATCATCAATCTAAATCTTGAAAGAAATACATCAGACTTGGAAAACCTCCTTATTAAGAAAAGAGATACAAATGAGAAGAGAGGAATTGGGTTCATATGCAATCAAGATAATATGGAATTTGGGAAGAGCTCTTGGCACAAGAAAGAAAAGTTGAGGAAAGACCCATAAGGAAAGCATGCAATCTAGGACATACTTCTGAGGAAGGGAAAACTTGTTATTCAACAAGGATGGGGCATGCAACCAAGGTGGACCAAGTAAGAAAACACAAGGATTTCATCTCAAAGACCATATAATCTCAAGTATCAAAACATATTCCTTGGTCATTGTCACAATTGGCATAATTTTGGACATACATCTAGGCATTGTAGAGTTTACTTCAAAAATGATTCAACAAGAAATCAAGGTGTAAGAACTTTTAAGCTTCAGTTGTATAACTGTCAATGTTATGGACATATTGCAAGAGACTATAAAAAACAGGGGTACTCAAAAAATTTGAGAAGGAAAAAATATAAAGACCCTCAAAAGGACAAAAGTACAAGCATAATCAAAGGGAAAATAAATGACAAAAATTACAATCCATTTTCACCCTTGACCACATATTTTGTAAAATGTGAAAATTGCAGCAATCATAGATATATTGCAGTAAAGTGCCCAATCAGTTCCGTTGAGATAAAAGAAGAACAAACTGATGAATGTGGGATTTATCTATATGCCAAATATGAGAATAGTTGTTGTTTCAAACATATGGCAGGCGATCAAGGAAAGTTTCTTACTTTGAAAAAGGAAAAAGGAGGAAATTTGAAATTAGGAGGAGGTGGTACTGCTAGAATTAAAAGAAAAGGTACTATGAAACTTGACAAGGGAGAAGCTAAGGCTAAGAATGTTCTATTTGTTGAATTACTCAAATACAACCTGTTACGTGTTGGGAAAATGTGTGACCAAGGTTACAATCTTACATTTTATGACCAAGAATGTGAAATTCGAAAAAATAACTCAAAAGAGATAATAGGAAAAGGAGTTAGGACACATGGAAATGTATATGTCTTGGAGTAAATTCAAGGATAAAGATGCTATATGATTCAAACGAATGAAATCTATCTATGGCATAAAATACTGGGACATATAAACTTCAAAATTTTTGTAAAAACCAATAAAAACATTTAGTGAAAGGACTACCTAATATTTCCAAGCCTATAAAGAGCCTATGCAAATCATGTCATCATGGAAATAAAACTAGAGTCAGCTTTAGGACTAAAGAATAATCATCATCAAGACATTTAGAAATGATACACACGTATCTATGTGGACCGTCCATGGTACAAACTCTTCAAGGTGAAAGGTATTTCATTCTTCTTATTGATGATTTTACTAGAATGATTTGGGTGACATGTGTTAAAGAAAACTCTAAATATTTTGATAAGTTTAAAAGATTCAAGGAATTGGTTGAAAATGAAATTGGTCTCAAAATCAATTGTTTACGATCAAACAATGGAGGAGAATTCATCAAAGATGAATTCAATAAGTTTTGTGAAGAACACGGGATTCAAAGATAGTTTTTAGTTGCTAAAATTCCTCTCCAAAATGGGGTAGTTAGGAGGAATAATAGAATGGTTCAAGAAACAAAAAGGACTATGTTGATTGAAGGTAAGTTACCTCAGAAATTTTGGAGACAAGCAGTTGGAGCTATCATATATATTTTAAACAGAGCTCAACTAAAATTTAATTGTGACAAAACACCTTATGAACTATGGAAAGGAAATCCAACTTTGGTCAACCGTTTTAGGATATTTGGAAGTGTTACATGAAAATCAATTATGACAATCTGGTAAATTTCGATGAAAGAATAGATTAATGCATATAGATGATCATGAGTGATGCCTTTGATAAATTAATTTGCAAAAACATATGCATTTGAGTTGTCATTGTTCCATTGTGTTTGCACTTTGCTCCAATTCACAGGGGGCTTAGTCTCTTTGCATCAATTACTATTAGAGAAAGTATAGTGAGGTTGGAGGCTTCTTGTTAACTCAGATGATCCCAAAAAATAGTTGTGACATTGGAACCTACTGTCAAGGAGAGAAACAAGTCAATCCTGAGGAGGGAAGGGATTCTGAACAGAGTATGGAAGAAGTTTGTGAAGAATAAATTGCACAGTGGAAGGATAAGAAAGTCCGATGAAGACAACTATTGTGAAGAAGAAAACAGAAGATAAAGAAGCCAGAAAAAAAGGTTGAAGAGGACCCTAGAGAGGGGTGACTGCATAGAAATAAAAAGAAATATATTCAAATCTGCAATTCAGTATTTAAAAATAGCAAAGTAGAAGCTGGAGTAGCGAGTGATCCAACAACTGATGGGTAACAACCTCATCGAGAGTTACTAGGTTGGTTGAAATAAGAATAGTTGATACCTTATATAGAAAGCCTTGGACAATTACTCAGAATCAAGCACACAACAAAAACTCCAAAATGTCATGAAAATATCTAACTGAATATTGAGCAGTAAAAAAAAATGTAAATTTCAAGGAAAAAACATTTATATTATGGAATGCTTGAGATGCAAAAACTCCTCATGCGAAGACAAACCAAGAAAAATCATAAAATTACCATCTACAAGAAGCACTAAAATGACAAAAAACTCAACATAGATATCTCTTACTTTATAGACCAAAGGGGAATCATACTTAGTTTTCATTCAGTATATGCATTGTTGAAATGTCCACTCTGCTTGGGTTAAATTTTTTCCACCAGCTTAACTTCCATCCAAACTATGTGGACATTAACATAACTCACTGTCATGCCAACCTAAGGTCTAAATCACTGATAATCTCCACTATTTATGCACTACAACATACATAATACAGAGTTTTTTACCTCATTTTTTCATGACAAGAAAATTTGATATATCTTCTCAGATAGAAGGACAATGACTCTTATTGAAATGAAAACAAAAAAATAAAATCCTTTTGTTGGGATTAGGGTACTTGTAAAATTATGTTGTGTGGTCTCTAGAATTCCATAACCCAAGAATTATGATGGCCTTGAGAAAAATCCAGAGAAGTGTGTGCTTTCTAACCTTGTCACAAAAATTGGAATACTTATCAATAGAAATATCCACAATAATTTCATTAGTGTGTAGTTCAATGCCTTGTGGGAGACCTTTGGTAAAAACTTTAGCAAGAACTCCAGTGTAACCATGCTCACAACCAAAATACAATGCTTCTATCGATGAAAATTGCCTTTAAAACATCAAATGACCCATCCTCAAGACCAAGGGATGTTTTTAAAAGTCACCCAATAGATTTATGACATGCAAATGGCCACTCATGGTCCTTGTAGGATGTATAAGCTATCAATTCTAAGAGAACAAAGGATGCTCAAACCACATAAACCCTATCAAATGCACAAAGAAAGCATTGTTGGAGATATACTCCAAGATTTGATATGTTGTTTAATTCAAAGGGTGTACTCCAAGATTTGATATGTTGTTTAATTCAAAGGGTGTGGATCCTTCCTTGAGTCTACTCATTCCCCTCCATTCTATCTAAGTTACTAATTTTTCTGTATATTTTTCAACCATTATTATGTAGGCTGGAACTTGCTCAATGATGCACACAAATAATAGTATCCAAGGCTTTGGAAATTTGTTCAATCATATATAAGGATTTGATTACCAACAATACCTCACACACAAACTAATTCTGAATGTCTTTGCCACCAAAGGCTGATAAATATCATGAGTTCCTAGATCGTAGAAAATCAATGACAGATAACATTGTAAGCAATTTTGAATCTTTTAAAAATGGAAACACTGAAGAGAGCATTCAGGTTCCAAATTGTAAAAAAAAATTGAAGGCTGATATGTTCAGGAAGCTATGTCTTCATGTGTTGCAGAGGCTGCAACTGATTTAGTGGATCCAATGGCAAGTGGTGTGACTGGACAAGATGATGCATAGAATATTTCTACAGTTGAAAAATCTTATACTAAATTCTTTGATAATGACAAGAATTCAGTTAAGGGAATTGAGGAATGTGTCAAAGTAGACACATTGATCCAAAAAGAAGCAACCAAAACAAGAGGTAGTAAGAAACCTGTGGTGTCTTCAGATTCATATCAATCCTTTATAAGGTTTTCTTCAGAACCTACTAAATGGGTAGAGGAGAAGCAGATGGATCCATGGTTTAAAGATTCAATGTCCTCTAAGCATATGGATAAATGGAATATTGGAGATAAGGATGAGAGGAGTGCACATGATAAAATGTCTACTGCATCATTGGCTGATCCAAAAATGGAAGAACAAAAGCTACAGAGCGTGAATGCACCAGTGTTGTCTTCTCCAAAGAAGAGAGATGTTTCAAATTTAGCTTCAAGGAAAGTTAATTCAATCAGCACACCTCCTATCAAGGCTTATGTTGCACAAAAGGATGAGGCCGAGCAATATGAATACAAGTCAAAGGGCATCAGGGTGAGTAAATCTTGTGCAACCCCAACAAATAAAAATAGCAAAGGCCTTAAGAAATATCATGGGTAGTCTGGCTTAGAGAAGTTTAACCAAAGGAAATTATCTAAGCAGTTGTCTGTTCGCAATCATGAGTAAGTTTCCCCTATAAAATATTTCGTTGGACCTTCATCAGAAAAGGTGACAGATTCATTAAAATTTACAATGACAATAAACGGTACTGCAGCAATGAAATTGAATGGTGTGTCACTATATACAGAGTTGCATTTAGAAAAATCAAACAAGCTTAGACAAGTGTAAGTCTTATATTAGTTGTGTGACCATCCACATGAGATAGTATTATAGTGACATTCTTAAAAGAATGGATTCTCAACAATCCAAGCCTAAACTTTAGTTCACTTCTTTATTCAATAGAGTACGGAGATCACATACCTTGGATATTGTGGAACATATGTCCATGCATAGTGAACAGAGTCCTTGAAAGTCTTCCTGCATGCTGAGACAATATATTGAATAATGTGCATATGCAACCACTAGCTTTCTACCTTACTAATAACTACACCTCCAGTCCATATCCATATGTATCATATCCAAAAGGAAATCTAAGAACTAGAATACGTATTCTCATCCATATCCTATTTTTGTTCTGGTAACTACAACTCAAAACCTACATAAGTTCCATATGGTAAACAAGTAATATCTGACATAAAATGAAAAATAACACTAATTCTTAGACTTAGGGACATGAGAATTAGACATGTCATTAAAGGAAAAGAGAATGATAAAGTAAGCTTCCTATACTTTTCAAGAAAACCAATACTTTTCAATAAAACCAAACAAACATAATTTTCATCTCTTTCAACTTAACGTTCCATTATTCACTGCGTCAAAGTTGGTCCTCGAGAATCATCAAATGCCATGTACAGTAACAACATGATAAGGTAATGTACAGTAGATATCAACAGTAAATAATCATAACCAATATTTGAATAAACCATATACTCAGATTTTTCATATTTGATCTTGTCACTGAAGGGACAAGTCAATCTAGACAAACAATTTATGTACCTTGAGAGAGATCTAGAGAGGGTTAAAGCATAAGCATACTGACAACATACTAACCCATACTTCTTAGTCAACAAGCACATTCATACCCAATATAGTCAATCTGTCAACACAGTCATGCTGGGTAAGGATGCAGTCACATACTACAGAGACACACAAGCATACTTTGCACAGTCATGCTTGAAAAAACACAGTCCACCCATAAAGTGAAAATCACTATCACGTTGGGGAAGACCCCATAGTCCACACAAGAAAACAGGCTCATGGTCACCTCATGGTCACGCTAGGGAAGGACCCACAGTCCACCCGAGAAAATAGATCATGGTCATGCTGGATAAGGACACATCATCCACCAAGAAAACAGATCACGGTCATGTTGGGGAAGGACCCACAGTACACTCAAGAAAAAAACTCACAGTCATGCTGGTGAATCACCCATATTCCACCAAGAAATAGATCACGCTCATGCTAGTGAAGGACCCACATTCCACCCAATAAAACAAATCACAGTCATGCTGGAGAAGAACCTATCAAGGTATCACTAAGGAACAGGTTTTTCAGTCATGTTGAAGGACCCAAAATCCACCAAGAAAGTGAAAAGAAACAAATCATGGTCATGCTGGTGAAGGACCCACAGTTCACCAAGAAACATACTCACAGTTACACTGCAGAAGAACCCACAGTCCACCTAAGAAACAGGCCACGGTCACGCTAGGGGAGGACCCACAATCCAATAGAATCACGATCATGCTGGTGCAAAGTGACCACATGGAAGGTGTAACAAGGAAATCCCTGCCACGGGGGTGGTGCAGCAAGATATCACATGGAGCATCAACAAATATCGTACAAAGATCACGCAGAGGGAGAGAGTTCAGTCACGCTCCTTAAGGTAAGGTATCAAAACATTAATAAACATTAGCTATGGACAAAATAAGATAAAGGATCATGAGTCAACCCAAGGGGCCACAACAAAACAAACAACAAACCCAAAAGGTCAAGGTGGACATGCAACTCCTTTATAGGACCAACAAGACCAATAATATTTTGTCTCTCTCAAAGTACATTGTTTTATATATTTTTGTCATCACTGTATAAGATTCATTGGTTATAGAAAGTAGAACCACTCCATACCACAATAGTTGCACAAGAATGAGTTTTATAACAAGAGATTTCCACACCATATCCATCTTTCAAATCAACAACAATCACAATTTCCTAATGAGTTAATATGCACTCCACACAAACATGACGAAATTAAAGAACATGATATGCCATTTAAGAAAACATTTAGAAAACACATTTCAAGAAACACACATTAAGTACTATTCCATTTAAGTATTGAAGTAGCAAAAGAAAGTATATGAAAACTCTAACATGGGCATGGGAACCAAAATTTGACAAAGAAAAACTAGTTTCATCCTTTTAAAAGTAATATTAAACATAATTGTTGAACTAGCCAACAGTTCAGTAACCCTCAAGAACCATGCTTCAAGAACGCATAGAGAAATATTTGACAATCGATAACTTCACATAGAGTTATCCCAACCATTTGGCATCCGAACCATTCACCACACCCGAAGATAAGAGAAATTAAAATGAGCACATACAATCTGAAAATACAAACAACAAGTAAAAATATGAACTCTCAATCACATCTGCTTATATTGACTCAAAAATAAGAAACTCAATGCACTAGCTCAAAACTGAAGTCTCACAAAATCCTACTATAATCTCTGCATAGTGATCCTATCACAGGTCTTGATGCTTAAGCCTTATTTTAGGGATAAATCAGCTTCAATAACTAAAGCTAACATACAACACCCAGTGAAATCCTCTGACAACTCCCTCCCACAGGGAGAATCCCACTCCATAAATAGCTCCTAGAAGATGTTTGATAACATGCTATGATACCATGTTAATTTTCAGCACACCGTACATAGATCTACACTCAGAAAATAAACCCTAACAATTAGGAAACTAAAAAATACTAACATCTCTCAAAACAACAAAGTCTGAACACTAAACCTGCATACACATACGATATGAAAATACAAACAGCAAGTAAAAATCTGAACTCTCAATCACATATTCTTATATTAACTCAGAAATAAGAAATTCAATGCACTAGCTCAAAACTGAACTCTCACAAAATCCTATTGTCATCTCTGCATAGCGAGCCTATCACACGTCTTGATGCTTAAGCCTTATTTCAAGGATAAATCAGCTTCAATCACTAAAGCTAAGGTATAACACCCAGTGAAATCCTCTAACAACTCCCTCCCACAGGGAGGATCCCACTCCATACACAACTCCTAAAAGATGTTTGATAACATGCTATGATACCATGTTAATTTTCAGCACACGGTACACAGATCTGCACTGAGAAGCTAAACCCTAACAATTAGGAACTAAAAACTACAAACATCTCTCAAAACAACAAAGTCTAAACACTAAACCTACATACACATACAATCTGAAAAATCAAACAACAAGTAAAAATCTGAACTCTCAATCACATCTGCTTATATTGACTCAGAAATAAGAAATTCAATGCAATAGCTCAAAACTGAAGTCTCACAAACTCCTACTGTCATCTCTGCATAGTGAGCCCTGACTTTATTTTATAGACTAAGAAAGGCAAAGGTTAAAATGAATTGCAATAATCCATGTGGTGTTCCCTAGGCTAGGAGAAAACCCTAACCCTAACTCTGCCTAGAGTCTACATGTATCACTCTACCAGGAATAGAATTCCCATTAAGAGAGAATTGAATGCATGAAACCATATGCCTCCCTCCTAGGTAACTGTGACCTGTCCTAGATCTGGCCCACTCCCTTGATGCATGCGCTTTCATAATTTAAGAACTGACCTTAACAAAATAAAAAAATACCTTTAACTAATGAAAATGCATGTGTTGTCCTAAATCTGGAACAACACTGCTACAACAAGAAAAAGCTAATGTTGGCTCTCTAATGCATGCATCCTCAACCACACCTAGATGAATGCTATGCTTTATAGAGGCCTAATTAGTGCTGCACCTCATCCCTGCCACCAATGCTTCACCC
Source organism: Pseudotsuga menziesii (assembly GCA_001517045.1). Lineage (NCBI taxonomy): Eukaryota > Viridiplantae > Streptophyta > Pinopsida > Pinales > Pinaceae > Pseudotsuga > Pseudotsuga menziesii. Next base: position 246,601 of record LPNX010605340.1, read on the forward strand.
TCATCCAACATGCCTCACTGTTGTGCACAGAAACCTAGGGGACGAATCTGCTGTAGTTACTAAAGGAAAAGAGTTACCAATGCAACAGATAAAATATAAGGACAATTATAATATTGGTTGGGGATAACATTGGGTGTCTATTTTGTCACTTTTTGAACCTATTAACCTCCTTAAACCAATGCCTTTTGGCCTAGTTTTTACATGGCCATTTGCTCACAAATCAACATTATTTTCCTAGCCTCTTGCACATATAAATAAAAGTATGGTGAATTATTCTTTACAAATATTTATTAGTTTATTTACATGAATTTTAACTAATAGTTGGATTATTATAAATGGAGACACATTGCATAGATTAAGGACGTCACACTTCACACACATTCACTACTTTATAAGGCCTTGAGCATAAAAATTCCAACACAAGGTTCAAATGTATAGTCTACATAATTATTCCAATTCTACAAGTAGTATCAATGCATATATGGTATGAAGGGAAACGTACCCTCCCAACCAGCTATCCCAGAATATATATGTGGCATTTACTATAAATTTGTGAAGTACCTAAATTGGGTGTAGTTCTTGAAGTAACCTTGTGTAACTAATTGTAAGTATATGGGGTCATTTAATTGAACAGTTTTAAGATAGCATCCCAAACACTATAAAGGATGTCCTCTACTCATTAGAGGGGGGTAGATTATGCATTAGTGTTATCTCTATATTCATTTTCAAGTGCAATGCGGAGACAAGATGGAATAAGAATATTGTGGTGTCATTAAAAAGACCAAGAAAAGATATGCTTAAAATCAATATAATTGATCAAGTGATATGAAGTTGTTGAGTTGATTACAAAACTGAGTACACTCTCTTAACAAGTATTGTAGTGTTTTGGCATCATCTTCAAAGATGAACGTGAAATAGGATGTCATCTATCTTAAAGTAAGAAGATATAATAGCTGTGAAGATCACCTTTCATACCTCAACATGATTAGGGAAAACAACTAGGAGTAAGCATAGAAATTACAAGCCTAGGGGGATTAGTTACTATAAATGAAAAGCTATAGGACAAAAGGGACAAACTTCAACAGTAAAGATACAGCCATTGTAAAATCAAAGAGATGACAAGTAGCAGAAGACTGTAGACCAAGGATGAATAAGGTGCATGTCTTGACTGTGTAAGTCCAATTTGGTACTATTTTGGTAAGTCATGATTGAACTATGAACTATATGGCTGAGATAGTTTGACTAGGCTTAAGAATCATATTATGACTATTCTTGAAAATGGTTTAAGGGCCCAAGTCTCTACATGAACCATTGTTAAAATATCTTTGAAGGGCTAATCTAGTTTGATAAGAAGGTACTCATGAACTGATGATACACTAATGATATGACAACCAATTCAAGAATCTGATATATGATTGAAGAAGAAGACGTCACTAATAGTGAATTGTTGTTCAAAGACCTAATCTGAACCAAATTTACAGACTAGGAATCATTGCAACCAAAAGCGGTGATTATATTCATACTCCAATGAAATATAGATCTGATGTTGTTTATACTTTGACAGAATAAATACATGAAATAACATAATTTAATCAGCAGGATGTACGTGCCTATTGTTATATTTTACTGCTTGGTACACAGATCTGCACTTCCTATGAACAAAGACCCTAAACTAGGAATAAAAAAACTCTCTAAACAACTCTAAAACCATAGACTGTGTATATACTAAAAAATAGATTGTACAATCACTATATTCTACAGAAAAACCCAAACAACAAAGTGTATTTACTTAAATTTGCATTAAAGATTAAACTGGGAATTATGACAGCAAGTACAAAATTATGTAACTCTCAATCACACACCAATCACATATGTCTTACAATGCAATAGCTTAAAATTAAAAGTTAAACTGTGATTCACAATTTCACCCTCACAATTAAATACATGAAACAACAAAAATAAATCAGCAGAATGTAGGTGCCTACTAGCATCGTGACAGGGGCTCACAAGTTTATAATTGTGAGCACATAATGCTGCTCTAGCTCATAACATCCAATTGCAACGACTAATAATATGCATCATCCACAATAAAAAGAACGTTAACACCATAGGACACATAAGAGTTTGCAATGCCAAAGGCTTCTTTAATCAAATATTAGGCATAAAAAGGATTCCACGAGTATTTTTTCGGCTTTGGACAAATGTTGACAATACTTGCATAGTGCACCCTATAAATTATGTCATACTTTCAAAATGTCATACTGCTCTTGGAAAGAAGCTTCCAAAGAGGCCATTAGCACTAAGAACTAAACCATGTTTGGTGCACCAAAGCAATATTTAAGGATTCTCCATGAACGTGCAAGAGCAATAAACAATTAGATTGCACATATTCATAATGTTGTGAAGGTGTAGTAGAATATGTGGTCAACTGCTATACAATCACCATGCAAACAATATCTCACCCCTCTTCATCCACCATATTAAAGCATGCTAAAAGTTGTCTAGACTCTAAAGACAATAAAGGAACCACAACAGGAACATAACCCCAACAAAGAAATACAATAAAGGAATAGAGCCCCAACAAAGAAAGACAATAAGGGAACCATCGGTTAGTCATAGAAACTAAAAGCCCTTTGGGGTGGATCGAATACAAGCAGGCCCATGCATGCATGAGACCTTACCGATTTCACACCGATTTGGCTTGAATTGAGCACTTACAACATTGCTAGTAACTTTATTAGACTTGGACGAGTCCCCAAGAAGCACAAGTACCTAATGTCATAGGAACATTCCAATAAGCACATTACTACCCCCAGGCACCTACATATATTGGGAAAATGGTGGATTAAAGGAGGGAAACCCCACCTAAGGAAACCCTATGGAAATTAGCACCACTAAATGGAATACTGAAAGGAGATAGAAACCACATAGAAACCCACCTCCAACGTTAACATTGGTTGCACTTCCACCGCCAAAAGAAAAGGTATATGTCGGCATGGGAATGTCTGTGTTTCATGGATTTAACATAACATATGTTTATCATTTCACAAAGAGAGGTTATATTATCTCTCGGTATAGTATCGAGTATCGGTAGTTCATGTAGAGAAGATTGGTAAAAGGTATAGCTAGAGTTCGTGGTCGAGTTAAATTTAGAGTAAGAGTTCTAGGTCGAGTGTTGTTCCATCGAGGTAGAGGGCAGGCATATCTAAGTTGAAGAAAGTCATAAGCCCGTTTATTGTCCCATCCATTGTTTATTTTCCTAGCCCATGTTGTTTCTTCTTCCAGCTGGGGTTTCATTGACCAACAAGTTTCTTTTCCCAGTCAATACCGAAGCAAGTAAAGAAAGCAGTATAAGCCAGAAACACCAACTCCATAAACACTTGGTTGAGTAGTGGCAATCGAATTCGCTGAAGGTAAAGGCATGGACACTTGCGGATCAAACAGTCGGCCCCCTAATTACTGGACCAACTTACTATTATAATTCCATAAACACCTTGCAAAGATATGGTAGACATATAAAGTATACCTATGTCTAAATCTGACGATACCATACCATGATCAAAAGGTACAATGGCCTGAGCAACCAAACTTAGCATAAATGTAACCACTAGATCCATTCTAAATAGAGATAAATTAGCAGCAAGCAGCAATCCCAAAATCCTAGATTTGCTTTCTCCCCCTAGCCGCGTTGAACTAAGTCAAATGCAATTTCACTTTATCAAGAACTTCCCCACTAATGGGCACATAAAAACTTAGCCATCACTGCCTCACATTGGGCGTTAACAACACGATATGTAAGCCACCAGTTGTCCAGCGCGGAATCACTCAGCTATGTGTAATAGAGTCCCCAACAAAGAAAAGAATTAAAAGGAATTTTTAATCAAAGTATTAAACACAATATCCCTTACCTCCAACAATACTATGTGGTGGCTATGCATTCCCTCCTCCAACATGCCTCCTCCAACACTGCTATGCACCAGAGAAACCCACCACAAACACACAGCCAAAAAACGGTAAAAAAAAATGGTGAAATAACACTATGCACCAAAGGACCAACACTACTATGCACCACGATGGAAAAAAACAGTGAAAAAACGTTATGCACCAAAGGACCAACACTACTTTGCACCAAAAAAACCGCCCTCCAAATCCAGAAAAACCGATGTAGAAAACCCAAGAAAAAATGATGGAGAAAAACCCTATGCAGCATCACGCAGGGTGCACGCAGGCTTATGGCTTATGGTGGAGGCATTGGCAGCATTGTGAAATAAAATATCCCCCATCATATTGCATTTTTACATAGTAAAAAAAAACCTTTTTACCCCTAATATACCACCAATATATTGGTTTATAATTTTTGTATTTTTAACCCCCCAATATGAATGAACGTGATATCATATTGGTCCCTAGTTGATGCCCCCGTGGTTGAATCAGTATTTGTGCAATATCAAAATTTTAATAAAAATAAAGTTGTTGATCACCAATCACAACATATCATCAACGTGTATGAAAATAACAAGCTGCACAGTACACAATAATTTTTGATGTGGAAACCCAAGTCACTAGGGGTAAAACCACAGCAGCCTTTTTAAAATAGTTTTCCAGAAATAACTAGAGGGAGGAAACAACCCCCTTATTACAAAGACTTCAATTTTACAGCTACAACTAGAAGGAGGATACAACCTGAAGGAAGCTACAACTCCCTAGTTTCCCGACTACAACCGGAAGGAGGCTACAACCTCCTTTCCTTGCCTCGTCCTGCCACTTAGATAAGAAAAATATTTCTGAACCTTTGAACCTGTCAAACCAGAATCTAAATCTATTTTTTATAACATCTGCACTCTTATCACTGCCAACTCATCCCCGTATACCAACAAGTCATTTCACTACCATACACTACTCATGAACATCATTGTACACCTGATCATACACAATTACTGAACAAGTAATTCTGCTATGCTTATGCATCGTCATGTATCATCATAGGTATGCATCATACTCATAGGGTATACATATTCATCATCAAATATACATTATCATCATACCAGTGTGCATCGTTTATGCATCATCAACATCAAGTATACATCATAGTGGATATGAGAGAATCATCACACTATGGTATGCATGTACATCATATTGTATAGGAGTGCATCAACATCATAGAGTGTACATGCATTATCATCATAAAGGGTATCATATAATAGCATAAGATAAAGGTATGAAACATCATCATCATAGCCTCCATAATGACTTCAATTATATATACCAATATAGAGGCTCACATACTAAGATCAAAGATGAATTATATCCATGAGAGACGTGTGCCATCACAAGAGAAACCCAAAAGCATGAACCATAGCTTTTCGAAGATCAAAGGATGAAGATAAAATAGAAAAAACAAAATAAAATCAATATCATGTCACCACATAGCCCTCATAACAATATTTCCAATGAGTCAAGAATTTGGTAATTTTGATTCCGTATGAGAAAGTTGCGCCAATTCCAGTGAAGATGCCCAAAAATTTATCCTCCACATAGTTTCGCACTTTTCTCCAAGATTTGTGAATTAAAAAAGAGAGACTTGATTAATGAACAAACGAAATGTTTGATATCTATTTATATAGGTTGTGGAGGAAATTTGGTCCCTCAAACTGGGCCGACATGCAATTAAAAAATTTCAATAATTAAATTATATTTTGTTTCGTCGGCTGACCCAAAAAGGTGGGGTACACCAAATTCAAAAATGCATATCTCTTCAAGCGTAAGGAGTTAGAAGACGCTCCACATATCAACGAAAATGGCTTGATGAGGAATATCTCCCTATGATGGGTTTATTTGAAAATTATTTGTCTAATACCCCTACATTCTTCAATTTGTACAGGACATTAAGACTCCACACATAAAGGTGCCAAAGACCATGTTACCTTATGGATAAGTTCCAGGGTCAAAGGATTTAATGCACATGATCAAAGGCATGAGATATTCAATGGTATTCACATCCACATACTTAACATCAAAAAGGAGTAGGTCTCCACCATATACACATGATATCAAGGGTATCAATGACACCAACACCACCAAGGTGTTGGGGTGCCTAGACTTCTCCTAGGGTACCATGACCTCATTAAAAACACAAATGACCACATACTGGGTCATTTGGACTCTTTGAAGTTCTACACTTCTTTAAACCACCAAGGACTCTTTCTAGGGTACTAGGGCATAGGTTTCGGTACTGTAGAACCATAAAACAACTTGGGGTTACTCAAACACTCTACATGGTGTTTAGGGATTTTGTCATTGTCCAAAGGGATCCAAGGGATTCAGACTTGGTATTGGACAAGGTCAAAAGGTACCCTTTGACATTGAATGACTTATAACCCTCAAGGGATTCTCAAGGGGTACCAAGACACATCGACACACACTTTTTGGCATCAACAATCTCCTGGACACACACTTGTTGGCATCAACAATCTCCTCGACACACACTTGTTGGCATTGTAACGTCCCCGTCCCTACGACCAACGAAGAGGACGCTACCGTAATGATATCAAACTGGGAAACTAGCCCCATGAACATAAAATGAAATGCATTGAACTAAAACATGCATAGATGCATAATTATTTATCATACAACGGAAGCAAACTACATTCCATTCAAGCAATTAGCATGTTCATCATTTTTATTATACAACAAATACAATTGCAGAGATGAAATAGACAAGAATATTTATCTTATGAAGAAGCTCGTCCCGCAATAAGCTATGTAACTACAACATTTCACCCAACCATAGGCTAGTGTGCTCCTTAATCTCTCAGCAACACTGCCACCCCCGAGCTGGGCATGATTCCCTAAGGAAAAGGATACTAGAAGGCTCACACATAGCCAAAGATATGTCAAAATGCAGTTAAGCCAAAGCTATTTTTTGGCTTATCAGACTATTAAGGAGATGGAAAGGCTTGTTTGCCAATATAGTGAGCTCAACCATAGAGCCATGGACACCTACATAAGATCTAACTTGGATTTTCCAACATGTACACACCCAACACAAGGAATCATCCCCTTCTTTGTTGTACAGTCCCTTAGGCTATGCATTCTCTTGCAATGCTATTCAGGATGTGCAGTAAGGAACAATCAGCCCTCAAGATCTCTCAGTGAGGTTCCTCATCCTCCAGATTTATCAAGTTGGTCAATCCCCATTCCCACTCGCAATTCAACACATACCAAAGCACAAATGCATACACAATAATCACACAATTTCTGGGTTCAGGAAAATAGTTTGGCAACAAAATTAATTGCCAAGGTGGGTGAAAACAACCCACCAACAACAAATCATATCCCAGGGACGTTTTGGCCCTAACGTGGCAAAAAACGAATACAATACACAATAATTACAGTACTGGGCATGGACAAAAACGTTCTGGAAAATAAAATTAGAAATGGTAAGTGGGTAAAACAGCCCTAGGAACCAAAATCGATTTTTAGCTTGGAAACCAGGGGAGAAATGCAACAAAAATCATGGGTAAGGAAACCCAACCACAGAACATTACAAAAACCAAATTCTTAGCTTGAGGAAAAGGAAGAAATGACTACCCACGTGAGATAAAACACACATAGCAACCCAAAAATGATATTCACCCATAAAAAACTTCCAGCCGTTTGAGAGAGAGAGCCCAACGTGGAAGACTAATGATGAGAAAAATGCCCAGGAGCTCCAAAATCATGAATGAGAATCACAGCAGGAAAAATTGTGAAGGTAAGATAACTCCCAAGATTTACTACATGAGGAAATGGAGGACGTGGATGTATGGCCAAATGGGCATGAATTTTGGGTTACTTGCCCCAAAAGTAAAAAATGATTTACCCCAAAAATGGGTTTTCCCCCAAATTCGAATTTCCTTCCCATACTCTTCCCATCCCCAAGCAATAACTACTTCAACCAATTTCTGGAAAAATTAAATGATTGGGTGAATGAGAGAAGAAAGGTAGTTGACTTTTTTATGGGTTCTCCCATTGACATTTGGATTTTCCCCATTGGCCTCAAAGGTTAACTATTTCCCCCTCCTTATCCTTAGGAAAATCATGCCCCCATCTCATTATTTGTTGCATAGACATAGCTGGTTGTGGGTATTTTTTAATTAAAATGCATATTTACATGATGCCAAAATTATAATGTGCCCGATAGCACGAAATACCATCGGCAACGATTTTAATCACCAGAACACAAAATGTTAAATTGATGATGGGGATTTTGCCTTTAGCTCCACAGCATGATTAATTACAATATAAACATCATATACATTTAATGCAAATGGGGTCAAAACCAGGGTGTTACAGGCATCAATGAAAATTTAGTCAACATCCTCCCCACCTAATATTTCTTGTCTTCAAGCAATGCCAAGTTTGGATGCTGCAAAATTTTCTCCTCTTCCCAAGCGGCTTCCTCACTTATCAAATCCTTCCATTATACCAAGTATTCTGTTATTGTTTTTCTCCTTAACCTTCTTTCCCTTGTTTTCAATAATTTATCTAAATGATAACAAGTTATCCTTCATCATCCAAAGGAGATAAAGTATATGAAACTGGAATGTGCTGACCTATAACCTTCTTTAGACATGAAACATGGAATACATTATGAATTTTACTTCCTATGGGAAGCTCCAATTCATAGGACACTTCTCCAACCTTTCCAATCACTTTGTAGGGACCATAAAACCTTGGTTTGAGTTTTATGAACCTTTAACCATTATGGTGGTTTGTTTCTAGGGCTGCAACCTCAAATACACCAAGTCATTCACTTGTAAATTCCTCTCCATTTTATGTTGGTATACGTATTGCTTTTTGTTGATTTTGGGCAACCTGCAAGTTATCTTTCAAAAGCTTCAAAATTTCTTGACTTTCTTCAATACAATCCTTAGCCTTTGGATCTCTGCTATCACCAAAAATGTGGTAAATAAAAGTGGATGCATCATGACCATAAATTTCTTTGAAAGGAGACATGTTGCCCACTAATATAGTTCCTCAAGTATCCTTCCAACCATTGATTCACCCTCTTCATTTGGACATCAATTTGTGGATGATAGCTCGTTCTATGTGTCAAATTTATCCCTGCCATTTTGTTGGAGAAAACCCACCAACAAAGCCTCATCGATAGGGGTCCCCACTCTGTCGATGCCCAACCAACAGGATCTCCCTGAGCACCGGCCCAGACAGGTTTTACCCTGCCCAGAAACACCCACATAGCGAATGAAGTCTCACCTGAAATGTTTGAGGGAGAGTCGTCGGAACCTCATTTCCGTGTGTAAGGAGGAGGATCAGGGCATCGGAGATTTATCAACTTAACTATCAGATCTAGCAGAACCGTTTATCAGATATTGCAGGATTCATCACAGATCTATCTTTTCTATGACAGAGCTAATAGATCGCATCATTCAACCATTCATCGCAGCAGTATAGCATTCATCATTCATACAACAGAAAAGATAGGAAAATAGATTGCAGTAGTATTGCATTCCTCATAAAATAGAGCCATCGCAACAAATAAAGATAGAAAAATTCATAGCACCATATGCAAGAGGAACAAGGACAGCAGTGATTGCGCTCAATATCCATCGTATCATATTACTAACAGATCCAAAACAATAGTCTTCTTTCTCCACAGTAAGAGAAAGACAATCCACAGAGTTACTCATAAATCACCACAAGGCTTAATGCACATCTCGTATCCCTCTGCCTTCTATCGATCTCTCTTACAATTGCAATTCTAATCTATATATAGGCCTGTGCCTTTAAATTCAAGGTCCACTCCTAACTAACTCCTAACTGATTTAACCAATAATGACCTATATCCACAAAATATGGTCAACCAATACAAAAATATGCATAAAATATTCAAAAGCGGTTTATTTTCCGCTTGTCGTGCTCCCTTTGACTTGCGTGGTATCGTGTGAGCTTGCACAACCTCCATGGTGTTGCGCAACTCACTTACCCAAACCCCTGCCAACAAGTCCCCAACACAATCTTGTGGATCGTCCTTGAGCCATGTCAGCTGGCCATGGTGTCCTCCACAATCCTAAAGAGCAGAAACCATCACCTATGCATCAGGGTGCGACCGTTTCCAAATTTTCCAACTCACAGTTTGGTCGTAACTGCTTCCTTCAACGTCAATTGCAACTGGTTTAAGAAAAATTCTAGATTGATGCAACCTTCAATTCCATCGTGCGCTAGCTTCTCTAAATACTACATTATTCTCCATTTGTTGTTGTCCTTAAAAAAAATGTCATTCGACCCAGTCTGGAGCCCCGCATCTGGCCACTTGGTCCTTCCTTGCATTCAGGCTCATCCTGCATATGTCCACTTGGTCCTTCCAGGCTCATCTAGTGCTTCCTGAAGGACCGGGTTCCTTGTTCCTGCAGATTTATTCAAATGCCGTAGAAATTTTGGTCCCCTCCAGATTCCTCATGGGCGTTTGAGTCGGCACTTCAGACCGGCTGGGAGAAACATAGCCAAGGATGACTTTGCCAGATACCTCTATCTCAGTCGAACTAACCTGTGTACTCACAACTTGTTCATCAATTTCTGCTAAGACATCATTCTCACTCATAGGCTGCCCCGTATGCAGGGAGGTTTGCATTGGCCCTCCGACTACTACTGCCTTACACAGCGAATTGTCCTTCAACAACCCAACCCCAACTCTTCAGCAACTTCGCTCAATGCAGCACTTCCTAATGGGGTTCAGAGAGCTACCGGTTCTTACCTTATAACACCAACTTTGACTGAGCTACCATCATGATTCCCGCGAGTGCATCATTATGACTAGAGTCTTCATGCATGTGCTAAATATGTCATTGATTCTGCCATCCTTTCGTTCATATTAGTTATCATTAACTTATGGCATCAGCCATGATGTCAATTTTTCCACCTACCTTTCGGATCTGCTATCATTAACTTATGACATCAGCCATGTCGTCATTTCCTTCATTGACAACCATTATTGAGTATTGGCGTGACATCCAGTCACCGTCACGAAATCTCCCGTATACTATGAGCTACTTTGTCTATCCCGGTTAACCCCATCCCTTTTTCATTTCGTGGCCCTATCTTCTTATCGTCATGCCATTTTTACCTATCGTATAACCTTGGCTCAACAGATCCCCTTGTCATAACCATCTTTCCTCAATGCATCCTCCTGCTGATGCACAACCTTCCATCTGTCGCACCCCCTTGTCCCGAGCACAACCTTTTGTCGGTCGCACCATCCATTTTTCATGGCTAACTGGCTATTCTCTACTGAATTTCCTACCCTTTAACCTAATATGGCCCCACCCCCTCGTGGGCCCACTGTACCTGGTTTTTTTCCCCACGCAGTGCTTTAGACTGTGCGCCCTTCTGCCCCTGTCTTATAGGGCTTCAAATAGATACCATTTACATGCTTTGGCAACACCGCTCCATCTAAATGCTGCAACTGAACCGCACCCCCAGAAGTAATTGAATGAATAAGATATAGGCCTAACCAGTGAATTTGTAACTTTCCTGGATGCTTTATGAACTTGCTGTCGTATAATAGCACAAAATATCCCTTGGAAAATTGTTTATTTTTAATGTGGTGATCATGCCACGCCTTCTGTCGATCCTTCTCGACACGTTGTTGGAAGCTCGTGATGAAGCGGTCCTCTTCTAGTTGAAGTAGCTACATTGCTCTCTCCTCAAGTGCCTCTTCATTTCCCATATTAGTTGTTGTGGTGATGCGCAGACTAGGAATGATGTACTCCATAGGAATAACCACCTCTTGCCCATATACCAATTTGAATGGCATCTGCCTTGTGAGCCTCTTGCAAGTGGTGCGCATTACATACCTTTGTCAGTGCGGTTTCCAAGATTTTTTTGAAGGCCTCTACAGTTCCATTTTCATTTGGATGATATGGGGTGCTTCTCTTATGCTGCACTTGCAACTCCTCTATCAGTGCTTTTACTGTGCGGTTGATAAAGTGGCTAGCCCGGTCGCTCATCAATACCTTAGGGCATCTGAACCGCATCACGATGTTTTCAAAAATGAAATTTGCTGCTATCACAACAATGTAATTCACAACTGGTATGGCCTCCACCCACCTTGTCAAATCATCAGTTGTTGTGATGATGTAGCACACACCGGTTCACTTCCCTGACGGGTTGATTGGAGCCACAAAGTCCACAGCCCATTTCTCAAAAGGTTGTAAAGTTACCTAAGGTACAAGCGGCATCTCATCTCACCGCGATGGTTTCCCAACATGTTGACAAATATCACAGCTCCGTTCCTGATCTATAGCATCGTTACGAAATGTAGGCCACCATAGCCCAACATGCACGGTATCCCTTCCTCCATAATGTCCACCCGCAACTCCTGCATGTGCTTCTTCGAGAATTTTCCCTTGTTCATGAGGTAGAACACACCGACTCAGGATCTCATCAAGTCCAAGCTTGTATAACTGTCCCACGATCATCTAGAAGTCTGAGGCCTTCACTACCAATTGCTTCTTTTGACTGGTCGTCATCTCCTCTTGCGCAACTCCGATTGTCAAGAACTGAATTATCCGTGCATAATGATCATCTGCGATATCAACCTGAAAAAGTTGTGCATCATAAAATCCATCATTAATATTGGTGGGCTCTTCACCAGTCTCAATGTGGGATAGATGATAAGGACCAGCATTTAGGCGTCCTGGTTTCACAATTATTTCAAAGTCAAATTCCTAAAAGAGAGGTAACCAATAACATATCTCCCCCCCCAACACAAGCTTATTGACCAGATACTTCAAAGTTCAATGGTCAATGAACATCTTGAACTGACTTCCCAAGAGATAAGCCTAAATTTATGCAGGGCATATACCATCGCCAACCCCTCTCTTTCTGTGGTCATTTAATTATTCTCTGCAAAGGGTAACTTTCGACTAGAAAAGGCGATAATATGATCCATATCTCCTTCTCCTGGTTGCGCGAGTACCACTGCCAGTGCAACACACGAGGCATCGACATGGACATGAAACTCCTTGGTCAAATCAAGGAACACAAGTATTGGTACAGAAGCCATCTTAGCCTTCATTGTGTCGAAGCTACTTTGACATTCCTGGAACCATATTAATGCATCATTCTTCTTTAATAGTTCTCCATGGGCGCAATAATCACAGCATAATCGCGGATAAAATTACGATAGTACCCAGTATGCCCCAGTGTCGCACGAAGCATCTTCATATTTTTAGGTGGCGGCGGGCTCAAAATGAGCGCAATCTTTGTTGGATCAACCAAAATCCCCTGCTTACAAATGATATGAACCAATAGTATCCCAAATGGTGCAAAGAAAATGCACTTCTTTGAATTCAATGTGATCTGATGCTGTCGACACCTCTCTAGCATCAAGCGCAGGTTTTCCAAGTGATCCTTGATTAATCCGTAGATTTTCTAGTCATCCATATATACTTGTAGGAATTTTTGAATAAAATATTTAAATGCAGTGACGACAACCCAAGAGAATACAGCAGGCACATTCTCCATCCTGAAGGGAATTACTGTGTACTGAAAGCAACCCCATTCGGTGACAAATGTGGTTTTGTGACTGTCTTCCTTTGCAATTATAATCTGGTGATACCCAGAAAATCCATCTGTGAAGGAATACATTTCTTTCCCATCGACTCCCTCAAGAACCTCATCCACAAACGACGTCGGAAAGGGATCATGCATACAAGCATCATTCAGCTTCCTTGGATCGACACAGATTCAGATTTCCCCAGTCTTTTTGTCTTGAACCACCATAGGACTTATCCATTCAGATTCTTCAACTAGCTCGATAATCCCTGCATCTAGTATCCGATCAATTTCAACCTTGACCCTTTCTTTATATCGTGGATTCAAGCAATATGGCCTTTGTCGCACTGGTTTTTCATTTGTTTTTAACGAGATCTTCATTTCCCCTAGGTCACCCAATATCCCCTTCATTTCTGAAAAATTTCGTTGGGAACAAATATTGAAACTCATGCAGGAGATCTGTGATCTTTGCCATAGTATCCTCATCCCAGTAGTCCCAAATATTGGAAAATTTCGGATTCTCTTCCATCCCAATATTAACTTTCTTAATCTTCAGCGGTTGAGTCATGGGATCCGTTAGCACATCCGGTGTTGTGACATCCCAAATTCCTTCATTCTCTGGAATATTAATTTTGTGCAACTCATCATCATCTTTCGACTCACCAAAGAGGTTGTAGCATTCCATCATTGATTGCAGGTGGCAATGTGCATGTGGGTCCATAGGATATGCAAATGGGACAACTTTCAAGACTACATCCTGAATGATCTGTAGCGCGTTGTTAACTTCTGTGTTATCATATGCAAAGCCAAAGGTATGCGCAAAGCAAACAGTCAGCTCCTCCCAAGTGGTAATTTCTCTATGCATCTTGACCAATATGTACCAAGACCGTGGCATTTCATCCAATGTGTGAATAAAAGCATGGATCTACTCATCCTTGGGTCGCAATGCCCACAGCGTCTGGCATTCCCTCAGATGACTATGAGGGATATTCTTCCCATCATACCTCCCAGTGTAATATACCTCCATATTGCCAAAGCACATAGTCATCAATCATTGACATTGTGCCCATTCATGAATGGTCGCCTTATGAACCACCCACCAACATGCTGGAGTGGCCTTCAATGCTTCTCCTAATTCCAACAAGCGCTGAGGCTCAGCTACCTTTGCTTCAAACTCCTCTAGGAACCCAGATAGTTTCTGTGGTCCTTCGTATTTCGGAAACTCAATGATCTCAGTCGCGACATGGCACAGCGATTGTGTGATTAGTCTACACTTTCTAGGTGATACCTCATGTAGCCCGTTTTGCCAATTTTCCAGTGCGTCATCAGAATCAGAGGATGCAGAGCTAGCGCTGCGCCAACCCAGTTCTCCATCTGCAATGGGGTGGATGTAATCCTCATAGATATTGTAAACGTGATCCCATCCTCTCACGACTTCATCTTTGACTGGTTCAATATAGCGCCTTCCTTCATTTGTATCCATCGGGGAAATGACTCAGATATCCTAGTTCTCAAATGTCATCAACCGCTTCTTAAAATTTATCACAGCCATGTTTTCATTGGCCCATCCAATCCCTAGTAGAGTAGGATAGGAGCCCCCTCCATCAATGACTTCGATTACATCGAAATAATCATGAGTCCTCATAGTCCTCATACCTTCGACATCTACAACCAAATTCGACACACGACCGATCGGTTGAACTTTGTCATAATTAGCCAATCTCAGCTGCACTGGGGACCAACCAAGCTTCAGCTCCCCCATATTTTGCCACGTCTGTTTCGTCAGGATGTTCACATATAACCCAAGATCCAGAATAACTGAATCAACTTCGTAGTCCCCAATCTAGATGTTCATCCGCATTTCTTTACCCGTTTTTTTCTTTTGTAAATAATTTACTGCGGAATCCAACAACTCTCTATCCAGTCGGTGCAACAATTTCTCGATCTCAACCAGAGCATCGGGATCTTTTTCCAGGGATAAAAAACTCTCAAAGAACTGTTGTAATGTACCATACCTTCGTGATGGTCCAGCTTCTAACGAAGAATCAAAGGCAGAAGGCATGCAAAAAATAGGTGTCTTACCAGGATTTCTTCCAAGCACCTCATGAGCTTCCAAAAAGGTATCTCTCTTAGTCACGATATCAAAATGTGCTTTCTTCTTGCCAGCCAATCGCACTTGTGGTCACGATCCATCTTCTCTAGTCGTCGCACCTCCTCGACTAAAAATCCCGATGTCAACATCCTCTGTCTGAGGTTCTACTAGAATGATTGCAACCATCGACCCTTGATTCTGGTTCTGCGGCAGAGTTTGATTTGGTGGTGTATTCTGGTTCACCGATGGGTTCATAGGCTGATTGATATTCTAATTTTGTATTGGAATTTGGGGCTTTCCTTGATTCTATATTTGTTGCTGGTTTTGTATTTGATTCTGGATTTGATTCTGTATTTGTTGTTGGTTTTGTATTTCATTCTGGAGCTGATTCTGATTTTGTAACAGTGGAACATTGTTGGCCTGCCATCGCACAATCAACTGAGGAAAATTTTCAATATGATGATCATTCACTGCGTAGTACACACATTATGAATGGGGACAATCTCTCTGATATTGTCCAAATGTCCCACAGTTGTAACACTGGATTGATGCGCTACCTCGTCCTCCTCCACAGTCGAAACCTCCTCTTCCTATGAATCCAAATCCTCCACGGTATCCTCCTTGATATTGATATTGTGGTTGAGATACCTGCTGTTGGTATTGGGGTTGTGCCATTTGTTGCTATGGGGGATTTAGCTACTGCTAAACAAAGTGCACTGCTAGGACATACTACTGTTGTGGTGGAGCCACTAGGGTTTGGGTGTACTGTGGTCTCGACATAAACTATGGTTGAGGTGCAACCTATGTCTATGGTTGCGATGTAATAAAATACATCTGCGGTGGCGACATGTATTGGACTTTAGGTGGCTGTTGTATCACCTTTGGTTGCTGCACCATGCGAGGATATTCACCTTTCACAAAATATCCTTCATAGGTCAGCTCTTGAAGCAAATCATAGGCTCGATAGTCCTTATCCTCATGCCCTACTAAGTGACAGAAGGTGCAATATAAGCTTGCTGGATTTGTAACCATTTTTTGCATGTAGGTACAATATTCATGTCGGTGCCCATATTACATATGCAACACCACAGCACACTACCGCAACTTAACGGGTTCAGTGCTCCTGAGAGTAGATAATTCTGAAAGGAAGGATAGGAATCTTTCACGTGTCCATCCACGTGACACCAAGTACACCACAAGTCATCATGTTCATCTTTCACCTTCTTGATATCCTACAGTTGAATTGTCAGGTTTTCCAGCTACGCCTGGATTTAGTTCATGCTGATAGCATTTTCCCCAATATGTGAAGCTTCCAACTTCATCGCAATTTCCAGAGCCTCGCTCTGCGTCGCGATCTTTTACTGCATTAATGGGTGTTAGATATGAGGGACCAGTGCTGAAATGAACCATTCTTTATGTTGGACATCACTCATATCAAAGTTTACCCGAGCCATCTGATTCTTAAACCTCTGGTCAAAATCCCAAACAATCTCGTTAGGGAATTTCTTGATTTCCTTCAGCTCTGTAATGTACTGTGCTTCATATTTTGGTTTCTTGAATTCTTCAAGCAGTCCCGTTCAAATCTCATCAAAAGTCTTCGCCATCCCCTGCGAGACCTGTATGATTCTCATGTACCAATCAAGCGCATGACCTTGGAGGGTGGTCGTTAATTGGCCTTTATTTACATCCTCGTCGATAGTCTGTTTAACAGTCCAGACTGCCTCACATAAGAACCAATACTATTTTGGGTCATTAGTTCCATTTCCATGGAACATGGATAGCTTCATATCGTCTCCTGCCATCCTAGATCTTCTTCCCACGGATGTTGCTTTACTACTAGATGCCTCTGGGCATGTTGAACACATCGATGTAGATTGTGTATATTTTCCTGATGGTGGAGCAGTGTGCAAAGGTGTGGACACATTGCTACCAAGGTTTGACCTTGCTTCCACCTTGGGCGTAGCCTAGGTCTGCTCGTCCTCTTCGTCATTGTAGGGCCGCTTCATCCTGTGTGGTTTTCCTTCATGGTCTTGCATTCCAATCGTGGTAGGATCTCCTATCCTCCGCCTCTTCTTTGCTCAGAACCTTGCTCCTCCCTTTGTACAACTGCTCCCTTCCTCAGCTTCCCTCATAGTCTCCTCGAAACTTACACCCATCTACCCCTTATCTTTCCATTCGTTACACCCCTTCTATTGCGATGTTCACAACCTCTTCACACCAGAGTCTTACTAATCAAGGTGCATCTTTAGTATTCCCTTTTCACAAACAAGCATCTTGATTGACAATTGCAGAGACAGCAAGAACCTACCTTGTGATCCGTTGAAAAATTCCCGTTCTGCTTCGCTGTAGGACTTGTTGGTATCAACCGCGAACTCGGTAGTTTATCCTTCCAGAATACTGTCCAACCAGACTTCAACATCCCACGATGCCTTATTGTCAGTTTCTTGGAGTTCTTGAATTATCTCGGGGGGGTCCAAGACGTCGGCTCTCCTCCCTGGAAATTATGCTTTTTGTAGGTGAATCGCACCAACCAGTCATAGAGTATGATAGGAAACTCAAAGAAAAACCATTTGTGAAGACCGTCATGAATGTATCTCTCCAACCATGCATCTGTCTTCAACTTCAGATTTTGATTCTTGGCCTTAGATAAATCTTGCAATCTTAGGTCAAACCAATCTTGGATCTCTGGTTTTGTCGGATGCCACAACATATCCTCCTCTTCAGTCACAACGAGGTCCTGACAACAGAACCATTTGTTGGTGAAAACCCACCAACAAAGCCTCATTTACAGGGTTCCCCACTCTGTTGACGCCCAACCAACACGATCTCCCTGAGCACTAACCCAGACAGTTTTTACCCTGCCCGACAACACCCGCAGAGAGGATGAAGTCTCACCCGAGATGTTCGAGGGAGAGTTGTCGCAACCACGTTTCCGGCAATAAGGAGGAGGATCGGGGCATCATAGATTTATCAGCTTAACTATCAGATCTGGCAAAACCATTTATCAGATATTATAGGATTCATCACAGATCTATATTTTCTATGGTAGAGCTGACAGATCACATCATTCAACCATTTATCGCAGCAGTATTTCATTCCTCATAAAACAGAGCCATCGTAGAAAATAAATACAGAAAATTTCATAGCACCATATGCAAGAGGAACAAGGACAAGAGTGATTGTGCTCAATATCCGTCGTATCATATTACTAACAGATCCAAAACAACTATCTTCTTTCTCCATAGCAAGAGAAAGACAATCCACATAGTTACTCATAAATCACCACAAGGCTTAATGCACATCTCGTATCCCTCTACCTTCTATCGATCTCTCTTACAATTGCAATTATAATATATATATAGGCTTGCGCCTTTACATTCAAGGTCCACTTCTAACTAACCCCTAGCTGATTTCACCACTAATGACCTATATCCACAAAATATGGTCAACCGATACAAAAATATGCATAAAATATTCAAAAACAGTTTATTTTCTGCTAGCTGTGCTCCCTTTGACTTGCGAGGTGTTGCGTGAGCTTGCGCAACTCACTTACCCAAACTCCTGCCAACACATTTTAGGAAGCCCATGCAATCTGAAAACTTCTTTAAAAAATAGTTTAGCCACTTGTGCAGCAGTGAAAGTGATAGTAATAGAAAAGAAATGAGCAAATTTAGTGAGATTGTCCACCACCACAAATATGCAATCCTTACCAAGTACCTTGGGCAAACCAATGATGAATTCTATGGAAATGCTCTCCCATTTTTGTTCTGGAATAGGAAAGGTGTGTAAGAGGCCAATTGGATGAGTGTGCTCCACTTTATTTTTCTTACATGTGGGGCATTCATTAACATATTTCATAACATCATCCTTGAATCCTTTCCATGAGAATCTTTCCGTCAACATTTGGTATGTTTTGAAAAAACCGGGGTGACCTGCTAGAGGGGAATCATGAGCTTTCTTTAAAACTTTCTCCTTCAAACTCGAACTAGGGACCAAATAGATTATATCTTTGTAATATATGATTCCTTCCAACACCTTATACCTATCGTCATGGTTAGTCCCATCAAAAATTTCACAAGAAAACTTTTCCTTGGCATACTCTACTTCTAATGTGGCTTTCCAATTTTCGGTTGAATCCATTAGAGAAATAAAAGGACTTCTAGATAAAGCATCAGCTACCACATTTATTTTTCCCTTCCCATATTCAATATCAACTTCAAATGCTTGAATTTTACTGACCCACTTTTGCTTCCTTTCATTTAAATCCTTTTGAGTGAGGAAGTACCTTAGGCTGTCATGGTCAGTTTTGACCACAAATTTGTTTCTCACCAAGTATTGTCTAAACTTAATCAAAGCATGCATGATATATAACCTTTATTTATCATAAATGGAGTAAATCTTCTCATGTGGCTGTAGCTTCCTACTCTCAAAATCTATTCGGTGTTGTCCTTGTTTTAGGACTGCTCCAATGCCTTCTCCTAATTCATCACATTCCAAGGCAAATGGTTTAGAAAAATCATACAAGGCTATAATAGGACAATTTCTTATTACCTCTTTCATTCTTTGGAAGGATTTTTCATCCCCTTCATGCCATTGGAAAGCATATTTCTTTGTCAAATCAGTGAGAGGTGAAGTGAGTTGGGGGAACCCCTTCACAAACTTCCTATAGTAGGTACAATTTCCAATGAATCCTCTCAATTCAATGAGATTTTTGGGATGAGTCCATTCTATAATGGATTTTATTTTCTCCATATCCATCTTCACAACATCTTCACCAATGATGTGTCCAAGATACAAGAGCTCTGTCAAACCAAACTCAAGTTTTGATAGCCTAACAAACAAATATTGATCATGCAGAATTTTTAATACCTCTTTTAGATTATGCAAATGTTCCTTCCATGTTTTATTTTAAATAAGAATGTCACCAAAGAAAACTAGTACCAACTTACGAAGTTTCTTTTGTAATATATTGTTCATGCATGATTGGAATGTGGCAGGTTCATTTGTCAAGCCAAAGGGCATGGAAACAAACTCAAAGTGACCATAGTGGCATCTGAAAGCAATCCTTGGTATGGCTTCTTCCCTCATTTGAATTTAATGATAACCATATCTAAGGTCAATCTTTGAGAATAACTTGGCTCCATGGAGCTCATCCATGAGCTCTTCAATCCTAGGGATGGGATATCTATTCTTCATTGTCTTCCTATTCAAATCTCTAAAATCAATGCACATCCTCAAAGTTCCATCCTTTTTCTTTACTATAACAACTAAAGAAGCATATGGGTTGGAACTAGGCCTTATGAGACCCAACTCCAAGAGTTCTTCAATGGCCTTCTCAATCTCATCTCGAATCCTTTTGGGGTGTCTATAGAGCTGCATTTTGGTAGGTTGTGTTCCTATCTCTAAATCAATGATATGCTCCACCCCTCTGTCTCGTTGTCTTCCTCGGGGAAGGTCTCCAAATACCCTCTCATACTTACTCAATAATTTCTCTATCTCCTTAGGATGCTTGGAGACCTTCAAGTGGGGTTTAGGAGAGGTAATTAAACATTTAGAAGCCAATTCTATGTCTCCATGCCTCAATATAGACCTCATGATGTGAGAGGACACCACCTGATTTGGATAAGTGTGCATTCCCCTCAACAAGATGGGTTTCCATTATGAATTTTTGAATGTCATTTCAGGGACTTGATAGTTCATTGTATGCTCCCCTAAATAATAAAACCATTATACTCCCAAAACCACATTTTTATCAGCCACATTCACTACATTAAAATTTTCAATGATAGTATGATTTACTATAATAACTTCAAGCTTTGGAATCCATTTAGTGCAGTCCATAGAATTTTTACCTAGAATTATGACGGTGAAACCATAAAAAGTTTCATCTTGTAACTTTTTCCTCTCCACCAAGTCTGCATATATGCAGTTATGAGTGGCTCCACCCTCCACTAGAATCGTGACCTTTTGGCCTTGTATGTTACCCTTGAGCCTCAAGGTGTGAAATATAGGTACACCTAAGAGTAATGCAATTTTTCATGTCTTGGGAGTGGGTTGTTATTCTTCTGTTGTTTCATACCCCTCTTCTTGGGCTGAAATTTGTGCTTCCTCCTCCTCCTCCCCCTCTTCATCATCTTCAGAGAAAACTTCAATGTGGTGTGCCTTCCCCTTTGCACACTTATGTCTCGGAACCCAAGGTTGTTGGCATGTGAAACATAGATTATTTATTATAAGTTCTTATTTGCTTGGTCCTCCTTTATTTTCTTTGGAAAATTAGTCATTTTTCCATGGTTTCTTACCTTCCTTGAAATTGGAAGGGAAATTTGGATTGGGGGGTATTTGGTTCTTGGCAACAACTTCTGCAAATCTCTTGTCAAATTCATGGAATCCTTAAATGTGGTTGGCTAGTGGGCTTTCACAATCCCTCTCAAATTTTATATCAATCCTTCAGTAAATAGTAAAATTAACCTAGCCATAGATACATCAAAAACCATTACTAAAATATTTTCAAATTCTAACATATATGCTTCAGGAGTTCCTACTTGCTTCAATTGTGCTAATTCTTTGAAAGGAAGATCGAGGTATTTCCTCTCAAATCTCTCCATTAATGCATTGGAGAAAACCTCATAAGATAAAATCTTATGATGTCCCAAGGTTCTAAGACCATGGAACCACCAATCATTAGCTTCCCCTTCAAGATGAAAAATAGCCATTTTCAATGCATCTTTTTCAACCATAGGATTTAACTGAAAATACACACTTAATTTTTGCAACCAAGCATTGGCAGACTTTGTGAGGAACCATAAAAGGAAGGAATAGTTAATTTTCCCATGGTTTAATTTAATTAATGATTAAGAGGAGGTTCCATGTTCCCACTTCCTCCTTACTTAAACTAAAGAGAGGCCCTAATGAACTGATAGAAAGGTAGGACTTTCCTACATTCATCACTTAGTTGCTGCCAATAATTTGTTGATTCCCTCACATCATAAGTAGTGTAAGGGACCTCCTTGGACTTCAAAAACTTAGGTATTGCAGGTCCGGTCTGATTCTTGAACTCATGGGGTCAGTTATGAGGTCCAGTCTTTGAAAAAATGGTCTCCCCATTGGTCTTCTTATCATCATGAGGTGAACTACTACTACTCCCTGGTGTTGACTTGCCCCCAAGTTAGCTAGCCACCAGTTCAAAACCTTGCATAAAATTTGTGTTCATACCTTCAAGATATTCTGTAATTAATTTCTTAATGTCCTCATTATATTCCTTGTCATCCATGTCTCCAAATCCTAGTTCTTTTCTAATATCCTCGTACCTAGAATTGATTTCTTCACTTTCTTCTCTTCCATTGTTAATGTATCCAGTCTCATTTTCTAATGGAGGGAGTTCATAATCAGGAAAAATGAATAGATTAATCCAATAGGTGCTAATATCATGCTTTGATACCACTGTAATGACCCAATTCAAAAATTCCAAACAAAGGCATAAATTGGGGAAAAAATGTCTTGACTACTCTTGATTCTAGGGGCTTCAAATGACACAAGAGAGTATCGAATTGGGTAGGGACTAATATGGTGAGTATTAGGACTACTAAATGGACTCTCTGATCACTTTATTACAATTTATAGACATATTCAACTCGATTTGGGAAGATTGGAAAAATGGTAATATTACTAGTAATTTGTGGTGCAATTCCCCCAGGTGTGAGCAGAAATGACTCTCCAACTCCTATGCAACCCTCCAAAATTGTCAAGAATAGTATGGGACTGATATTATACTTAATTTACTATAATTTTGTATGGTTAAGATTTCTGCAATAGTGATGTAAAGCTTCATATTCGAATGCATCAATTCAATGATATTTGCTTAAGGGAAATGACATGTAATGGCTTAGCATTGACTCACAATACGTATATATAATGGTTCAGAACAGAGAATAATTAATGTATACTATTAAAATCATATTAATATATCACTAACAACATATAACATCATATCCAAGTCGCAACATACATCAGATATACAACTCCATTGAAACCAACACATGGAAACTAGTCACAATATAGCTTGGAAATGTGGACATTTGGATATGTATTTATGATGATTTAAACTTAAAGAGAGGATGGAATACATATCATAGAGCCATAAATAATTCACCCATTCTTGGGAATCAACTGGACTCAATAGGGCACAACCACCATGCACACAAGTGCACCATCATAGAAATATATGGAAATATTGAAGTGGGGATTGAGAGAATGGGAGGAGAGATCGGTCACGAATAGTAGAATCCTCCTATATGTAGTAAAAAAATCCATTAAGATCCAAATTATAGGTTAGATTTGCCTCTCCCACATCCAACTTGGATAAGAATATCACTCTCTCGAAATTGGCTCACTAGTAGGGTGAGCGAGCACTCATTGTGCAATGGACAAGCTACTGCTTTCCAAAATGCCAAAGGAAAATGATCAAAATCCATTCTAATTCCTCATGAATTAATTTTATAACCATCCCAATTTCCTCCAAGGTATAATTCCCTCCCATAGGCTTCATCCAACTCATCCATGTTGTTTAGTAACCTCCATGACATTTGTCCTTCTCCTCAACCCTTCATCTTCCTCCAAATATGAATTGTTGCCACCAAACCCCAAGTGTTCCATATTAGAGGATATTTTTAGCCCTGACATGTCAGATTGTCATAGGTATGCAATCAGGTGTTATTTGTCATAGAATATCCCATCATTGTTGTCATAAAACGCATGGAATCTTTCTCAAAGTAGCATCTAGTTTCTTCACAACCTCTTCCTCTTACATGGGGAGTTACTCCTCTTCACCCATTCGAATCCTTGGGCTCATGATATGTTACTTGAAACCTACTCACCTTCCAATAACTTTCCATTCCTCATAATTTTGAATTTTGGGTTAAGTCATGACATGTGTAAGGAAGAATCTAACCACCCAAGCTCTCCATGAACCTCCAAATGTCCTTATGAATCAATGCCACTTTATTTTCTCCATATTTAGTATTTGTGTGACCCAATTTAATGTGTAAATGGAAAACTAAGGTTCTCTTGGGTCCCATAGCTCCCTTATTGCAAGATTTAAAGCCTCCTCCCCAACCTAGGGAACTAGTAGGTGGGTGAAACATTGCTAACTAGTAGTCTCATTGGGATGGGGACATGACACATCATCATATAGTTTGGACAGAACTTCAACGTGAATAAATTCGACAGCTCAATAACTACGAAAAGTACCTTCATATTCAACTTGTGACATTTAACCAAAACTATGACAGCATAGATATTCATTCAAGTACTATTTCATCCATTCATATTTATCCATTGATGCATTAAAAAGAAATTAACAAATCAACACATAGGTCAAAGGCAATTGACACTAGAGATTTAACGTGGAAACCACAAACGAGAAAAACCAAAAAAGCGCTCGTTATTATTAAAAAATCACAACTTGAATGCTTAAGTCTGTGCGGACATCCTCCAAACATGTCCTAAACATCTTTATTGCAAAATATATATGTACATTGTATGCAGATCAACCTTCCTCCTTTACGACTCTAGTTCAGCTTATACTTCGACAAAAATGGTACATTCACTTGTCTTCGAGAGAATACAAAAAGATCGTAATTCTCTCCAAAACTGTCTAACCCCAAAATTCCCAACTCGTTACATATTTATAGGCTCTATTTGGACATTTTCCCATTTCCCACTACCCGATCCGATAAATGTAAGTAGAAAAAATTCCTATTCGCCTAACCAACCTTTCGGTGGGGATTCGTCAAAGCATATTGATTTTATTAGTTCTCAACCAACTCTTTGTGGTTGGCTACTTTGCCAACCCACTTTGCCATATCTCCTTTCACACTTCAACCACTTCCTCAAAACCAGTACCCAAAATTTCTAGAACTAATGTAGGGCCAACAAGCCCCCAACATTCACATGTGGTTTGTCGCAACTCCCTTTCACACTTCAATCGCTTCCTCAAAAATGGTACCCAAAATATACAACACTTACCTAGGGCCAACAGGCCCCCAACACTCACATGTGGCTCATCCCGAGCCACTTCAGCCTTACGATATCAGTGCATTCAACTTCGAATGAAAGTCTTAGTAAACTTTTTTTACTCCTTTAATCCGTCGTTGCTTCCTTCGTTACGCTTGGTTACTTCATCGATGACAACCAAAGTGATATGCTCTACACTTCATTCCATCGTCGCCATCATGCCTTGCTTAATCCCTAAGTGCTCAGGCCCAATTACTTTAGATACATGATCATCCTCTGTCTGAAGTTCTTCCACCCACTTTGTTTGTTTTTGTTGTTTCACCTAAAGTTTGTTAATCTCTTATTGCAGGGCTTTGTTTTTGGCATCTTTCTTCATCCTGATGACCAAATATAGAATCTTCAATTGGCTCCATAGAGTATCCAATCTTTCTTGAGCTACACTGAGTTTAGTTGTAATTATTTTTCATCTAATAGGGCTCCACAACTATGAGATACTTCTTCATAATCCTTTGCACAATAAGCTTAAGCTTCCTTGATTTCTTGGATGACCTCATGAACTTGTTTATGCCATTGTTCAGTCACCTAAGGAGGTGTGTTGGGAACTAAGTTAGATTTCAACTCTTCAATTTTCTAGAGTAAGACGGTAATGACTTCCCTTAGTTTTAATATCTTAGCCTCAGGGGCCATTTCTACGACATTGTTGTTGCTTTCAGAACACCTCTACAAGCATCTATGGCCCCTCTTCCAACCTTTGTTTGTTCTGACTCAATTGTTCCTTCTATTTTCATAGTTCAGCTGACTATATTTCCATAACAGTGGCCCAAATTTTGAATTGTTTCATCTTATCATACATAGCTTCTCTTGAGACTTGATTTCCTCTACAACCTTTTGTTGAATGCTATGGAGCATGAATACCGAAAGAATAGACATGTCCAAACCAATGAAACTTGGATTGTGTGCCACCAATTTCATTTCTTGATTTCGAAGGTCCACATATTTGGGTGATATCTAGACTACCCCACCCTTTGTTGTGGTGTTAATTTCTTCTAGTCGCTCTTAAGATGGCCCAACCTCTTACTATCTCGGTTCCTGATTATGGGTAGATAATCGCGGGGCAACTGCAATGTGAAATTCTCTAATATTTTTGCACGATGTTTGGAGGAGGTTAGTCACACTATCGAAAATCTTTGTATTCCTTTCATCTACCAACCTATATTCCTTTGCGACATCCGCCATCTTTTCAAACAACGTGTTGAAGTCATCATCAGTTAATCCCACCACAATGGCATCTTTGGAAGCCTTTTGCTTCTTCTTCCCTTTTCCTCTACAATTATGTGGCTTTACACTTTTCCCAAGTCACATTCCATTGGGGTGGCACTGAATTCTTGGTCTCTATCATGATGCGAACTCAGTGGACTCCCTATTCCCTCATCATGTTGACCACTTTAAATGTAGCCCACAGGTACCTTCTTGTTGATTTTCTACTTTGATGGAGATCTTATCATCTGCGACAGGTTCTTTCCACTTTTCTATCCATTCTTGAGACATAGATCAACTTATCCCTTAGTCAGTTTCAATGGCATCGAAAAAGGATCATGTAAGAAGGCATCGTTCAATTTTCGTAAGTTGACACACATGTGAACTTCACCAGTCTTCTTGTCTTAGAAAACCATTGGATTGATCCACTTTGACTCTTCAAAGGGCTTGATAATACCCTCTTCCAACATTCTATCGAGCTATGTTCATATTTTTTCTTTGTATATCTGATTCAACCTATATGGTCTTTGCTTTACTGGTTTAGCATCTGGATTTAATGGAATCTTCATCTCGCCCAGGTCTCTGACAATTCCCTTCATCTCAGAAAAAGTTGTAGGAAATAAATCTTGGAATACATGCAACAAGTATGTAATCTTCCCCCATCTCATCATCCCAATAGTCACCAATATTTGCAAAATTAGGATTATCATGGGATACAATATTTACCTTTTTTATCTTCAGTGCTTTCAGGAATTTGTTAGATGAAATTCCTAGTCCTTCTAACACTCGGCTTCCTTCGGACTTTGGAATATGTATATCTCTTGGTTCATCGTCCTCAGGATATCTCGAAATGTTATAACACTCCATCAGGTTCTAGACAGTCGCAGTCCACTGTGGCAGGTTCGAGACTGGTAGTGATATTTCTTCGAAGATCTTAGATTTAATCACATGAAGAGATGCATCCACCGACGGATTTTCATCTGCATAAATATTTTTTTGTTTGAAGTTTATGGCTAGTTCATCTTACTCGAAATTCCCTCGTCGCATCTCAAGAGATGTATACTGGTTTCTTGGTATCATATCTAGTGTATGTATAAACATATGCACCCACTCCTACTTAGGGATATCCTTCAATATTGTACTACAAGTATTAATATGGTTAACAAGACTAGTCAACCATGTATACTTTTCTCTAACAGATGGGATTCCTTCTCCAAGTTGTATCTCCAACAGTCATCGAAACTGCGACCAAACTTCCATGGATTGTTTATGAACAGGCTGCCACCTCGTCGTAGTAGATTTCAAAGCCACATCCAAGGCCAACAGTTGTTGTTGTTTTGGTACTTTGGTTTCAAATTCACTTAGAATGTATCAAGGTTAAGTAATCCTTCATAAGTGGGCAGGTCATATACCTTTGTTCTGACCCATCACATGGATTTGGTAATTCGAGCACACTTTCACATCGAATCCTTATGCAAACGGTTCTGCCAAATTTCCAATGCTTCACTAGAATCTGACGAGCCTGAGCTAACACTCTACCAACTCAATATACCATATGTTAACAGATTGATGTAATCATCCAATAAGATGAAATATTGTAGATAGTATCCAACTCACCCCATTGTATTCTCCTTGTACAAGTTCCACATATCGTTGTGTAATAGACCCAATGTCGCATTAGACTTAAAACACACTAATTTTTATTTTATTTATTATATGCATAATGGGTATATGCATTCTTATAACAATGCATACAAAAGAAAATAAGTATCAATGGAAGCTTCATATATTGGGGAAAACCCATTTGTATGCATACAAGCACAAATGTTTTATGCATAAAACATAAGCATTATTATGTTTCATATTTATTTCATATAAATGTACATCATTTTTAATAATAATAATAGTGTCTTTATTAATATAATAATATACATTATATATTGGTCTTAATTAAACAAAGGTATGGAAAGAAACATTTCCAAACTTATCTTTAGAAATTTATTCCAAAACTGCCTACAAAAACATACATTAAATATACTAACAAATACCAATCTATATAAAACATGGAAAATAATAAATCAATAAAATAACTTTCCAAATGGTTAATATTCCATCTTATTATTTGCGAAATAATCAATTACCAACATAGAAATTATTTAAGAAAGTAATAATCCAATATGATATTACTTATTCTCTTAAACTTAAGGCATAGAAACTTAGGTGTAGTAAGAATTGTGCATTAAACATTAACTACGGAGCAATAACGATGGTTTTCATAAAGAATTTATGAAAATAAATACTAATCTTATTATGCATGAAAATGATATGACTAAAATATTACAAATTTCACCCATGGTATTATCTTGGATTCAGTCCATGGTAAATCAATAATACTATTTTATGCACGAAAATGATATGACTAAAATATTACAAATTTCACCCATGGTATTATCTTGGATTCAATCCATGGTAAATCAATAATTCTATTTCTTGCTAAGAATATTTGAAATACCACTCATGGCAAGGTTTTAATAATCAAACCTTGGCACATGTTAATTATATTTAAAACAAACAAAACTAACGTTAACAATTGGTAATATCTCTTTATGTATCTAATAAATAACAATTGGTAATATCTCTTTATGTATCTAATAAACAACCATAGTTTGGTAATATCTCTTTATGTATCTAATAAACAACCATAGTTAGTTCAAACACTGTTATTTAATTATTTTATAAATTCATTTTTTCTATTAGTTCAAACATTGTTAAAACATTATAAGGCAAATAAAAATTTATTATTGTATTTTCTTTAATAATTTGAACTATACGCAATAAACTATTGCATGAAGAAGTCATTTACACATTACCCAAAATGGACTAACTATTGTGTTTCCATTATTTAAAAACCAAATAAACTATTTCACACTTAAACAAATTTGCCACTCTTTAATTTCAATAAGCATTGGTATTCATAAAATTCCGTTTGAACCTTGCAATTTAGGGATTAATTACATGACCATATAAATTTATAACAAATGGATAATGCACAAATAAACTTATA
Source organism: Pseudotsuga menziesii (assembly GCA_001517045.1). NCBI lineage: Eukaryota > Viridiplantae > Streptophyta > Pinopsida > Pinales > Pinaceae > Pseudotsuga > Pseudotsuga menziesii. Next base: position 276,579 of record LPNX010605340.1, read on the forward strand.
ATATTCTGGTGATTAAAAACAACTTGAAGCGCATTTACGGCAAAAGGGAACCACCTAGAGTCTATAATTTTCTTATTTATATGGAATTTATATTTTCATAATTTTCTTATAGAAAATTTAACATATATATATACATTTATAAACTATAAAATTTCATTATTAATTTTTCTGAGAAATAAAATTCTACAAAATATTTATTTGAAAATTTTCTCTTGAAACAAGCAACTAGTTGTGTGTGAGGCACACTCCACCCAATCGTAGGACTCATCCCCCTGTATTATTTCATCTCCCAAGTCCACCCCCAAGCTACAATCCAAACATTAACCAGAAGTATCACACCAACCCCCTCAGTTACTCACAGGGATAAAAAATGGGTAATTGGACAAAATTTAACAATAATAACCAAGCAATAAGAAATAATGGTTTTAAACCAATTTCATGCCAATTTCACATCAACCCACAGAGTTCCTTCACAAACAAGTAGTGGTACTCTTCACTACTCGGAATTCCACTCAAGGTTTCATGTGCAAATTACCATGTAACTGGTCATTTCAACCAATTGACTACAAGGAAAGCACAAGACTTACAAAACAAAGTTTTTTTCCACCTCAAGGAACTCAAAGACACACAATGGTACTCTTCACTGCAAGTGTCTGAATTTCACTCAAGGTTTTAGGCACCACAAAGGATTCATAAGCAACTATAATAGCTATTAATTTTCCAAAACCATCTTGAATGACCAGACTCTCCTTCACGTTCTAGCTCTTTTTCCCACAAATTCCCAGCTTATTTCCTCAATTTCACAAGAGAGACGAGTGTCATGCCTTGGGTTCCCATGTGGCTATCCCAAGAGGACCATGTTTCTCTCATATGGGACTAATCATGATTCATCACTTAATTAAAATTAATTAAGTGCACCCAAAAACTTTAATTAATACTATTTAATTCTTAAACACTCCTCATTTGAGTTTGGCTCAAGAACATGGGTTTTGAATTTTTAACATAAGGTTTGGATTTCTAACAAATTATCAAGGTAAACAAGGTACGTGGGTAAACCTTACCCCCTCACCAACCTCAGTTAATGTTTCAATCTCCTCTTCAACGTTTTTCCCCGTCACGTAGCCAGCTGTAATTTTATATTAAAATAATAAACATGTTATGTAAATGATTCAGAGAAAAAAATGTTTACAATGTAGTAATATCTATAATATTCGAGCCAAGGTATTACACGCTTCCCCTCCAATGGATCTTAAGGTGCAACCACTCCCATTCCTAAATTTTCAAATGACAATATTATCTTCTTAAAATTAATAATGGTCTGATTTTCAATAGACCAGTAAATATCCAAGAGTGCTAGGTATGGATTAGTGTCATCAACGATTTCTATAACCTCAAATCTACATAAGTACATAGAACCTCCACTTCGATAAAGACTCTTTCCAGTCATCCAAATGGTATGACTTTCAACTGATTTGCCAACTGAAGTTGGACTAGAGGCCATACTATCTTGGGATTCCCCATACTTTCCCATGTCTCCTTAGTCATAATATTAACATCTGATCCCAGATATAATATAATAAATTCCATATAATAATCCCTTATCTATGCATTCATACACAGTTCTCTCTCGGTGTTTCTTTTCTTATGAATATGATTAACTACTTTGTCCTTTGTAACCTCTACTTGTGTTTTATCTAAAAAACTATGCAACTCCTTTATTGCTTATTACTCTTTAACCAGGGCTAAACAACTTTTCAATAAATTTTGTGGAACACTTACCTTCCTAGAAGACTTTTCTGGTATGGACCGGTCAAACCAAAGTGGCATGTCATAGACAGGCCCTTCATCAAATATTGCTGGAGTAGAAGAAGTTGAAGCTCTGTTTCGTCTTCCCATGAATTCATTTCAGGCCTCAAAGACGACTCCTTTATCTCTTTGTACATCAAATGGTACTTGTCATTATGCAGTTGATTGAATCCTCAAGTCTTGCACGTGAGTCGCCCTATCCTCTCTTGTCATAGCTCCTCCTCTAGTAACAATAGCGACAATTGATGACTTCTCTCTTGGCTCAGCTATAATCTTCTACACATTTTGGTTCGCATTCTAAATCTAGATCTAATTTGTTTTTTGTTTCCATTTTGCAATGAGTTTTGGACATTCTTCGATAGTGTGATCCAATGCTTTATAGTATGAACACATCGAAGTTGCATTTTGGAAATCTTTGGCATAATGCCCTGGTTGGTCCTAATTATAGCATATTAACTGACCTCTACCTCGACCAAATCCTCCTTTCCCACGACCACGAAATCCACCCCTTTGTTGATTAAATTGTGCATTTCCTCTTTCATCTTGATCTTGCTCATCTCCCTTCATCAAATAAGTATCAATTGTATGCTCTTGAAGCAACTGATATGCTCGGCGATCCTTCTCATCGTGCCCAACACATCGACGATACTTGCAAAATAAGATTTGAGGAGTACTTACTATTTTATGAAGATATAAACACTCTTTTGAATGATGACATCTAGTTTGGAAAGCTTTGCACCATGCCATAACTAGTTCAGTGGATTCAATGCTCTAGCAGCCAAATATTTGTGAAAGGTTGGACATTGATCTTTGTGATTTTCTTTTGCTTTATATTTAGTGCACCAGATTTATTCTCATACTTCCTTTCCCTTATTTATATCTTAAATTTTTAGTGAAAACTTAACCAATTGCAACTGAATTTGAACCATCCTGGCACCAGTTTCCCCGACTGGTGATGCTTCCAACTTCATGGAAAGCTCCAAAGCTTATGATTGAGACATAATATGTTGCTACATCAATTATAGTTGGATATAATGTGATAATGCAACTATAAACCATTCTTTGTCTTGTACATATGACATTTATAAAATTACCTTAGCCATCAAAGTCTTGAACCTTGGTCAAAGTCCCACAATGATTCAGTCAGCGACTACTTAATCTCCTTTAGCTCCATAATGCATTGTGACTCGGACTTTGGATTTTTCAACTCATATGCCAACCCAGCTTTAATCTCAACTAATGTCTTCTATGGAGTACTCGTAGGGGCATCAAAAAACTTCATGTACCAGTCCAACGCCCAACCCGTGAAGGTCGTGATGATCTGGGCCCTCTTAATAGCCTCATCTTGGACATGTCAAAGAGTCCACACTGCTTTGCAGTGGAACTAGTGTTGCTCTAGATTTTCTAATCCATTCCCATTAAACACCGGTAGCTTCATATCATCCCCAACCATTCTCTATCTCTAGTGTAATTATTGACTCAAACTTGTAAGACACTACTTTGAATTTTACTTTTTGGTGTACCACAATTCTGACTACTACTATTATTATGGTTGACTTGAAAAAACTACAACAAACTTTTAGGTCTTAAATCTATCTCTAGAGATGTCCATGGGGTTGTTGGTATGTTGTAGCCTCAGGTCTGATGCAAATCTAAAAATTCTTCTTCCTCTTAAATAAGTTGGTATTCTTCTTCTTGGTCGCAAGACTCCTTGTCGAGCCGTGGTACTGGTTCGTAGTCTCCCCTTTCGGTCACACTTTAACTATCTCTCCTTGTCGCAATCCTTCTCCTCTCGCTCGACTGAAATCTCTTCCAACTCCTTAGGAACCCACACTCTTCGGCAACCTCACTTACTTCTCCCTAGATCACCTTATCTTATTCCACACATTCTTCCCAGACCTTCTTCTAGTCGATACGCATGTCCTACATGTACAATCACTCTACTTGTCAGATTCATTCTCAAGACCCTTTTTTCGCACAATAGCATCTTAATCCACAACTTCAAGGATTTCAAATGCCTACCTCGTGGACCTCTAAAGGAATCTCTTTCTGCTTGCTTGTATGATTTGATAATGTCGACAACAAACTCAGTGATATAGCCCCCTAGGATACTATCAACCCAATAGTCAAAACCCCGTGATATCTTGTTATTCACACACTTCGATTGCTGGATCAAGTCAGGTGTCTAGCTCTCAAGCTCACCCCCTCGAAATTTTGTCTTTTGGAATGTCAATCTTGACATCCACTCATTTAACAAAATAGGAAACTTGCTGAAAAATATTTCATGGATATCAAAATAGACATAATTACCCAACCATTGTCCTAGAGTCAATCACGAATCTCAATTTTCTTCTTGAGCAAAATCTTAAGTCTTCTTTCTAGCCACGCCTTGATCTCGGGCTTCAACAGATGCCACATAAACATATCTCCTTCACACTAATCTTGGTCCTGGCAATTGAACCATTTGTTGGAACAATATTAGCATAACCTGGGTCCACGCATCCACATACCAACAAAGACCCAAGATACCGGACTGAAAGGAGTTTTAACCCTTTTGAAAACACCTATGGAGCAGATGAAGTCTCACTCGAAGTACCTTTTGGGACTGCAGGATCTAGGCTTATACAGTAAGGAAGGAGAACATCGTCATGCATTTCAGGCATAACTTCGATAGCTTAGCAACTATGACAGGTACCTTCATATTCAACTTGTAACATTTAACAAAAACTACGAAAACATAGATATTCATTTAAGTACTATTTCATCCATTCATCCTGTTGAGGCCTGGAAAATCGCAGGCAACAATAGCAAGGGATTCTCCCTAGTCAACATTCCCAACTAGCCCGTGACTATTTGGTATAGGGAATCCGTCCGGTTTGCAGTTTGGCTACCGTAGGTCAAGTAACAAAAACAAAAGGTTTTACCGGTTACGGCCCGGTCCACCGTATATATTTTTGTATTTTTTTTTTGACTTGAAGTATGATATGCACGTGCCTAATTAGCAATGCAGGGTGATAAAGATGCAAAGAGTAGTCACAATGTGATGCGCAGGTTCTTACCTCTCGTCTTAGCACTCACAAGCATCCAAATCATGCGAGAAAATAAATATTAACTAAAATATCTCTAGAGAGCTGGGTATTAATTCATGAGTGATGCACCCCTGTTCATGTGTTATGGCAAATCACAGATAGTTGTTCTTATAACCAAACATATAAACATGAGGGTGATTCCATGAAGATGGGTAACACTTTTTGGCCAAATTTGGCGATGAAAACCTGATTTTTTACTCATGTGCTAGATAGAAGCCCTCAAAANGAGTGATTGAAAATGACGTTTGGGGCCCGCGCGGCCCCTATTTATAATTTTTTTTAGAAGGTACCTCGACCGAGGTATATACCTCGACCGAGGTCAATACCTCGGTCGAGGTATTTACTAACCCTCAGTCGAGGTTTTGATACCTCGACCGAGGGTTAGTAAATACCTCGACCGAGGGCTGAAACGAACCTCGGTCGAGGGCTTCAAAAAACCTCGGTCGAGGTATTAATACCTCGGTCGAGGGCTTAACAAGCCCTCGACCGAGGTACGTTTTTTTTATTTTGGAAAAATGTGCTTGCCAAAAAGTGTTACCCAGGTCCATGGATTCACCCATGAATAAAAGTATATACGATAAGATAGCTCATCACCAGTTAAAACTACCATTACTCATAGTGGAAAAAGACATCATAAGGGTACTGAAAAAACATTCAGACAAGAACATAGGTTCAAGAAATTAGAACGCTCTTACAGCTAATGAGACACAGCTGAAAACGAAATAGTTCACATTCAACATTGCTCATTTAATCGCATTGACATATTCCACAGAGCACTTCCTCCAACAGGTAAAATTTGCAGTCTCTGGTTGTAAAACGAAATAGTTCCTCTTACAAGCATTAAGTTACAAGTTTTTCCAGGGAAAAAGCCCCTTTTTAAGTTCTAACTTTCCAATATTTAAACTACAACAGCAGATTGTTTGGGTTGCCCCCAAATGTGTGACTCTTCCTTCCCTTGAACGTTTCAGATCCTTCTTTTCTGCGCAAACCCATGATCGGGTGAGTCACTGACGGACCTTTCAGTTCTGTGCCTTGGTAGCTACTACTTTGTCTTCTATTCCACTTGTCCTCCTTGCGATCCTGCTGGTTTCATCTATACCTCTACCAAACGGTCCGTCTCCCTTAGCGCCGCAGTAGTTTTACCAATCTCCTGAAACCACCTGCAATCAAACGACATGCATCATTCATTGGAATCGCATTCAAACCATGTAAACTAAAATGGCTAAGCATTAAGAAGGCCATGTACTGCGTTACTACCACAAGGCTTAACAAACGCTGGCACCACTACTTCGTCTAACTATGGGTTCGAAGGAAAACACCCACGACAAGAAACGTGAACTTCATCGGAGGCTCAGAGCGCTAACCTCAGCAGGGTAGACCTATTCACAGCCACAAAGGCGGAAAAGAAGAGGTTAAGGATACGCGACCCGCGAGCGGGAAAAATCTTAATCGGAAGTCGGAAGATATTGACATCAGAAGACAATTTCTCCACACAGCCGCAACGGCAGGAAAGGAAAAGACTACGAACAAGTGACTGCATCGGCGGCGGAGCGCTTTTCACTTCGGGTGGCTAATTGATTTGGGAGCCACAACGGCGGAAGTGAAAAGGTTATAAACATGCGACCAGAGGGCTGACACACATCGACGAGTGGAGCGCTTTGCACATCGAGCGCTTAGTTGCTTTGGGAGCCGCAATGGCGGAAGGAAAATGGTCAGCAGCCGCCGATTTAACATAGTATGATGCCCGATTAACAGAAAATTGATTGTTCAGACAATTTTAAAAAAATCAACAACGGTCGAAATACATTTCACCTCCGAAATAGCGGCCTTTCAAAGATCCATCAGCAAAACCAAACTCACAATCGGTGACCCAAACAATTTCAAACACACGCAACCTCTGAAAACAGACCGAGAGTTAATCCTTTAAAATCATCCAACATTAAAGCATGACCAAAAGGTTCAAAGGATCCAACGATTAAAAACAACACTAAATCATGAGGAGGGGCCCAAAATTTAAGAAATTTGGGGAGAATTGTTGCAGCTACAACACATCCATTCATATTTATCCATTTATGCATTAAAAATCCAATAACAAGTCAACACACACGTCAAAGGCAATTGACACCCGAGATTTAACGTGGAAACCCAAGATGCGAAAAAACACAAAAGTGCTCATTATTATTAAAGAGATGCAACTCAAACGCTTAAGACTGTGTGCATGGCCTGCAGGCATGTCCTCAACATATTTATTAGAAAAGATCTGCGCACAAAGCTTGCAGATCAACCCTCCTACTTTGTGACTCTAGTTCAACTTATACTTCAACAAAAACAATACATTCACATCTCTTCGACATAATACTAAAAGCTCATAATTCTCTCCAAAATTGTCTAACCCCAAAATTTCCAACCCATTACATATTTATAGGCTCTATTTGGTCATTTTCCCAACACCCACTACCCGATTCCATAAATGTAAGTGGACAAAATTTCTATCCGCCTGTTGCAGCTGCAACTTTTCTCCCAAAATTTTTAAATTTTTGGACCCTCCTTTTTAATTTTATCTTTCTTGGGAGTGTTTAGGATTCCTAAACTCTGTCTTTCCTCTATTACGAATTTGGATTCTCCTGAGTTTGATTTGAGTTTGATTGTTTATCACTTTCAGAGGTTGAATGATATAAAATTGCCAATGCTTTTGATTGTGCAACTTAACATTTTTATTTTTGCGATTTTTTGTTTTAACACTATCGAAAGCCAGTTGACGTTTGATTTGAAACTGTAGTCATCTGTGCAGCCTCCGTTTCGGAGGATCAATAATAAACGTTCCAACGGATTAGGGCTTATCCTCACCATTTCCTTGTCTTATTGTTTTTCTCTTCGCTATCGAAAAGTTTTATGACTTTGATCGAGGGCTATAGTCTGATTGCTTTCCGCCATTGCAGTTCTCAAGCGAACTAAACATCCACCGTATAAATACTCCACTCACCGATGTTTTGTTATGGGTTTTCGCCGATATGTTTTATTTGCCATGGAGCCCGTGGTCTTTCCATCTTCCACCATTGCGGCTGTGTAATGCACTAACCATCTGACTTATAGAGTTGCCGACCGCCGATGTTTTATGCGACTACGGAACCCTTAGGCTATACGTTTTCCACCATTGCAGCGTTTTAGTGAACTAAGCACCTGACGTTTATGTCGTTTCGTTCGCCTACAAGGAGTTTTTCAGCCCGGTGCTTTAGTATTTAGTCTTTTCGACGTCGATAGACTTAATGGTCTTGCGGAACTCGTTGTCTGTCTGAAACCCGCCATTGTGGCTATGAATAAAACTATCATGCCGATGCTTTAATGGTTCAGGCCTCCCATAAGGGTTTTTCCCGTCATTTTGTGAGTTTTTAACCCCTTTTGTGGGCGACGGTGGTTTTTGATTCTTGTTAGGGTTTTTTTTATGAGAACACAATGCAGGGTCGCATGTTTGATTCTTAGTCTCATTAATAGTGTGGTTTACATTTTCTTGAATGCTGTCCATATTAATGTTGAGTTTTTTCGTTTAACTGCAGACATACTTAGAATATTTTTTCGATCCGGTTTGATGATTGTTGCTGTGAAGAAGACGTTTCTAAAAGAAAATTCAGAAGCAGAGATGTTGCTCACAAGCGGAAGATAGTGAAAGGTTGCGATCAACAGGTTATTGAACAAAATTGATAGCAGCAGAGGCCCAGGCTTGGAAATGGCTCATCAGTTACCAAGACGGTCCCTTTTTACAAAGTGCTTGTAAAATCTTAATCTAAAATATAATGTATTGTATGAATCATGAGCACTCACAAAGGACAAAATCGTGAGATTAAACAGTTGGGGGAGCCCAAAGGTCACCCGTGGGGGGCCAACCCAAAAGTTTTGATGTTTTGTTTAAGTATAGGAAAGTTAGAGGGAATAGAGGACTTTTTTCCCAGTGAGATTTGTGAGGACATATTGTAAGAATAACTATTTCCTTTTGCAATAGATAATTACAATTTGCCTGTTGGAGAATGCTTGGTGGAATGTTCAAATGTTGTGCTATGGATTTGTTGAAGAGGAACTATTTCATTTTCAGCTTTGTGTCCATTAACTGTGAGATCGTTCTAACTCTTTGAACCTATGTTCTTGTATGAATGTTCTTTGGTTTATTTTATGAAAATTTCCACTATGAGTAATGAATGTTGTTCATAAACAATTGGCTATCTGGTTGTTCAAATATCTTTAATGTTCATGTGTTTTGAAAGAAGTATCAGCTATCTGTGATTTTTCATAATGCATGTACAAATCACATTACTCATTAATGAATGATAATTTTGCTCCCTAGGGATAGGTTAGGTAGTTAGTTTTAATTTCTTGCTGTGTGTGATTTAGATGCGAGAGAGTTTAAGATGAGAGGTAAGAACCTGCGCATCACATTGTGACCACTCCTTGTATTCTCTATCAATATACATTTTAGATAGGCACTTGCATATCATACTTAAAACTAAAAACACAAAAATATACACGGTGGACTAGGCCGCAACCGGTAAAACCTTTTATTTTTGTTACTTGACCTACGGTAGTCGGACCGCAAACTGAACGGATTCCCCATACCAAATCATAACGGGATAGTTGGGAACGTTACTGGGGAGAATCCCTTACTATTGTTTCCTGCGACTTTCCAGGCCTCAACAATTTTGGCGCTAGAAGGAGGGCCGCTAGTGTATGGCTGGCCGAGGAAATCCATTTCCTCGAAATTACTCCACCAGTGATAGTTTTGAAAGTAGTTTTCCTTATCCAAATACTGAAGAGAATAGAGAACATTTGTTTGCTATGGACAACCAAGTAGTAAATGATCTAAGAAGACACACACGGGCTTATGTAAAGAGTATTGGAGGATTACCCATTATCCCTAATTTACCCCGAAGAGAATACAAGAAGAAAGACTATCCCATCTTGGAAGATTTAGTGTTGGTTGGATATTTGGAAGAGTTGGTAGAAGTAGCATTACAGGAATTTGTGCAGCCTTTAAATCAAGTAGGCCCAAACACACCTTATGGTTCTCCTATGCGGACTCCTGTTCCTTCACCTCCTCACTCTCCACCCAGACTCATGGCAGGTGTAAACACAAACCAACCACCTAACCCACCAAATCCACTGCCGGCTTGGAAGGCCAGATCACCCCTGAACTTGACACCTCCGTTGCATCATTTACCTCAAGCTTTTGAAAAGATGTTGCCCAAGTTTGATCCAAATGAGAAGATGTTAGTAGATGACCATTTACAAAGTTTTTATTTGGAAATAGAAGGATTGAGGGCCGAGGAGCATGAGGATGTCGTTTGTAGACTTTTTTCCGCATACCCTTAAAGGAGCAGCAGCATCATGGTATTTCGGTTTTCCCGCAAACTCTATCCCAGACTGGGATACCTTTGAAAGGATTTTTAGAAGTAAATATGCAACCCACAAAACTCATGCTGCTCTCGTGAAAGGACTGTGTGCCTTAAAGAAAGAAAGAAAAGAGAAGGTGCATAGTTTTACCCAAATATTTGCAGCGTATCTTAAGAATTTTTCTGAAGCTGACAAACCCTCGGATAAAGTTCTGATTTAGTATTATACTTTAGCTCTAGGACTCGAGTTGGCTATGTTTTCCAAAATGAAATCCAAACCTACGCTAGCAGAGACCTATGAAGAATCCGAAAGAGTGGAGGCTGAAAAGGAAAGCATCGAAGACTATCCTGAGCCGTCGGGAGAAAAAATTGTTGGGAGGAAAGCTATGCTATTTACTAAGCCTAAAGAGGAGCAATCACCAGATTTCGAAGGAATGGCAAAGATGATGCAGAATCTCTCTAACCGAATAATAGATTTGGAAAAGGGGAAGGAAGCCTAGAAGTTTTATGAGCCTTATTACAAGAAAAGGGAAGATAACAATCAATCCCAACCCCCTCCGCACAACACTGCATCTATGAACTTAACGGAGGTAGGGATGGATAAATTTTGCACTTTTCACCAACAACCCCATTCTGAAAAGAATTGTCCTCAATGGATAAATTCGATGAATTTGGTTATGAATCAGTTGTTGGATTCCAAATTAACCGAGGATGATGATGAGGAGGGGAAAGACAACAATAAATCAACAGAAAAACTGGAGGATGAGGCCATGGTTTTATGGGATTGCGTATCGTTGTTTGACGCAGAGGAAGAAAAGGATCTGAGATATGAAGATATCTTGGAAACAAATATAACGACGAGAAGTTAGGGGTTGATTAAGGAAAACAGTCTTGTGCTCCTAAAGATCAAGAGACTTCAAAAGAATGTTAAAAAATTTAAAAAAAAACACCACAGCTAATAAAATTCTGGAATTTACCATCACCAGTCAAAATCCTAGACAAATCAACATGCCTACTAGGCCCATTGAAGAAAAGATAAATGATGTTAAAATGAATTATGACATTGTGGAGGATATCAAAAAGGTAAGGGCAAATATCTCATTATTCGAGATTTGCAATGTGCTACAGCAAAAAGAAAAGTTACTGAAACCACTTGAAATATCATAGGAGAAGCTCCCCATCGACAATCGGCCCCAAGAAGAAGAAATTGGTTAAGCAAGTGTGGGAGGTAAGCCTAAATGCAAGACTCCACCTTTTCTCCTTAATTTTGAAATTTTCAACCACAACGTGCATAACTGTCTAGTAGACTCAGGGGCATCAGTCAACGTCATGCTGTTGTCGGTCTGCAAAAAGATAAATGGACAACCTAAACCATCTACCTAGAGGGTCATTCAGTTGGATAGAACGAATGTGAAGGTAATTGGGGAAATGGAGGATGTTCTCGTTCGCTTATCTTCAAATGATAAGGTATGTCAATTCATTGATATTGTGGTGGCTGATATACTGGAAGATTATGGACTTGTTTTGAGCAGAGATTGGTCGGCAAAGGTGAATGGATATTTTTCCTCGGACTGGTCACATCTGTGGCTACCATATAAAGGAATCCCAAATCAAATTAAAGTTTTGAGGGAGCCCCACATGAAACACAATGTTACTCAGTTCGAAGGTAAAAATGAACCAGTGGATTCTGTTTTGGGAAATTACTTTATTGAGCTAGAACCAGGAAACTATCAAGTGGAAGAAGCCAATGATACATCAGATGCTCAACCTGATCTCCTTCGGTTTTCATAGGCTGATGAAATTGATTGTAAAATAGTAGACTTAGCTGTAGATGTAGATGTTAATTCTCACACAGTAGCAGTTAGTGATTTTTGGACGCTTTTCTTTAATGGTTCTAAAACTTTAGAGGGGTCAGGAGCCGGCTGTGTCCTGATTGACCCTAAGAAAAACAAACATTTTCTTTCATGTAGGTTAGAGTTTGAATGAACCAATAACATAGTTGAATATGAAGCATTAGTTCAGGGACTAAGAAAAGCAATTGAATTATAGGTAAAAAATATAAAAGTGCTTGGAGATTCTGAAATAATTGTAAAACAAATTCGAAATCAATTACATTGCATTTATCCTCATTTAAAATCTTATCAAAATGAAGTATGGGATTTACTTAAATGTTTTAATGCATTTAACATTGTATCGATTCCAAGACTTAAGAATGCAGCAGCTGACTTATTGGCCACCTCAACTGCGAGGCTTGTGCCCTCTAATAATCGGCGCTCTGTTGAATTGCTTTTCAGGCCTTCAGTGCCAGATATGATCACTAATCTACGAGTGTTCGATGATGACCAACAGATTCTAGAATTCTTGACAAATGAAGAGACCTTCAAAGGGGTGATCATTGATGATGAAGAACATCAAGCCGAGTTAAAATTCGATAATTTTATTCCTAAAGGAGTCAGGACTTTGGAGCAAATGTTTGATTTAAATGAGAAATTCAGGAGGTTAGTGAATGTGAAGACTCATAGCTCATCTCTATAGTTCGAGTTGATTAATTTGGGGACTGAAATTGGGCCTAAATATGTGAATTTGGGAAAATGTTTCTCCCCAGGTGAAAGGAATAAGTTTATCAGTCTTTTCAAACAATACAAATATGTTTTTTCCTAGACATATGAAGATCTGAAAACATATGACACCAATTTTATCCAACATGTTATCCCCATCAGATCTGGAATCAAACCTTATCAGCAGCCTTTAAGGAAAATGCATCCAAAATTAGAACCTTTAATCCATAATGAAGTTAAGAAACTATTGGATGCTAGAATTATCTTTAAGGTTAGACACTCGAAATGGGTTTCAAATCTAGTACCGGTAAGGAAGAAATCCAGAGAAATTAGACTATGTGTGGATTTTAGAAACTTAAATCGCGCTTCAGATAAAGACAATTATCATGTTCCACCCATGGAACAGATATTGCAAATGGTTTCAGGTTATGAATTATTCTCTTTATTAGATGGATTCTCAGGCTACAATCAAGTATTAGTAGCTGAAGAAGATAGACTTAAAACGACATTCAGAACCAGGTGGAGAACTTTTGCTTACAGAAGGATGCCCTTTGGACTCATAAACACTGGAGCTACTTTCCAGAGGGCTATGGACATAGCTTTCCGCGGTCTAATTGGCCGTAGTGTTGTATTATACCTCGATGACATCACGATATTCTCAAAGAAGAGAGAGGAACATGCATTTCATCTAAAGCATATTTTTGAACGCTGCCAAAAATATGGTATCTCACTAAACCCCAAGAAGTGTGTGTTTTTCGTTACCGAAGGTAAGTTGTTGGGCCACGTGGTATCTAAGAAAGGGATCTGCATAGACCCAGAGAGGATCAAAGCTATCGAACAGATTCCTTTACCCCATAATAAAAAGGGCATGCAGTCATTTATGGGGACAATAAATTTCGTGCGAAGGTTTGTGCCAGATTTCGCTCAAATTGTTAAACCTTTGCAGCAAATGGTAAAGCAAAGTGTACAATTCAAGTGGACTAATGTAGAGAAGAATGCATTTAGTAAAATAAAGACAGCTATTGCACATGCACCCTCCCTCAAAAGTCCGGATTTTGAGAAAGAGTTTATTTTGTACACTTTCGCATCTTATGATTCACTAGCAGCTGTGCTTACCCAGAAGGAAGATGGGGGAGATGAGTTCCCCATATCATTTATGAGCATCGGTCTGCAAGGGGCCGAATTGAATTACCCAGCTGTGGATAAACAAGCTTATGTCGTGTTCAAAGTGGTAAAACAATTCAGGCCATACATACTTAAGAACTGGACAAAGGTAATCATCCCACACCCAGCTGTGAGGTCTCTTTTCGTACAAAAGGAGTTAGAAGAAAGAAGAGGCAACTGGGTAACATCTCTATAGGAGTATGACCTTGAATTCAAGCCAGCCTCCATAGTTAAAGGGCATGGATTGCGCAAACTAATGACTGAAAGTAAAGAAAATGAAGAAAAGAATTGGGAAAACGAAGCAGAGTTACATTTGATGGATGTATGTCCTCTTTTCACAGCTCCGGACTCCTGGTATCGAGACCTTGTGCATTACCTTCACGTGGGATTGTTACCAGAACACTGGAATGCTAAGCAAAGAAGATCACTGCAGCTTAAATCAACATCATATCAAATGGTTAAAGGAATATTATTCAGAAAGAATTATGATGGAGTTCTTCTTAGATGCTTAGAGAGAGAAGATGCGAAGAAGGTCATAATAGACTTACACGATGGGCCTGCTGGAGGACATTTCTCCGGAGATACAATAGCCCATAAAATTCTCAGAGCCGGATACTATTGGCCCACACTGTTCAAAGATGCACATGCCCATGTTAGAAAGTGCGACATCTGCCAAAGGTGTGGTGGAAGACAAGTTAAAGCAGCAGGACCATTAAAGCCTATAATGATAACAGAACCTTTTGAGTAGTGGGGGATGGACATCATTGGAGATATAAAGCCAAATTCTTCCTTGCAACACAAATATATTCTGATGGCAACCAACTACTTCACTCGTTGGGTCGAAGCCATTCCGTTGCGTAAAGTAAATGAAGATGCAGTCATGGACTTCTTGCAAGATCATATTATGACCAGGTTTGGAGTTCCAATTTCTTTAGTTTTCGATAATGCTACTTACTTTTCCTCTATTAGATTAACTGCGTTTGCTCACGAGAAAGGAATTAAGTTGCATTACTCTGCAAATTACTATCCACAGGGAAATGGTTTGGCTGAATCTATGAACAAGAATCTGATTAGGATTTTAAAAAAGACAGTGATACAAAATCAGAGGAGTTGGCACTCAGCATTACCAAATGCTCTTTGGGCTGATAGGGTCACCCCCAAGACTTCGTTAGGTGTGTCCCCGTATACCCTTGTTT
>LPNX010605340.1:300204-312185 GCA_001517045.1 Pseudotsuga menziesii
ATCCCTTCCCTCTCACAAGCTAAGGTCGCCCCCTCTCCTCTAATTTTTAGCTTGTACTCCTACCATAGGGGGTTATCAAGTACTTGATTCCAATAGAGGGAAGTTCCCCCTTGTATCATTCTTTTTTGGGATAGTCTCTAAGGTAGTCCCCTTCCCAAACCCATATCTTCTCATAATGGAAGGCACCCATGTTAGCACTATTGACATGACCATTTATGTGGCTTCTAATGGCACTCTCCCAAACACATCATTTAGGATGTACTCATAGTACTGAACTTGAATTTGGAAAAGGTATCACCCATTTCCAAGGTTATTGTTTATGGCCTTATATCCCCCTCTACCAAGGTGACCCCCACCCTTATATAGATGAATAAGGGAGATAGTATCACCATGCCTTATATCAAGGAGAAAATTCTCACTCTCCACCCAAGAATTTCTTTCTCTTAGGATATCCTATCATGCCCCCCTTTGTGGAAATTTCTAAATATAGGTGAGCCCCACTTCCTTCCATCTCCTAGGTGGTCTCTCTTGTCACAACCCATTGTATGGCCTTTGTGAACCCACCCCTATTATTTCCTTATCCTTGGATTCCCTAAGCATTAATACTTTGTGACGGTTACACACAACTGATCAAATGTCAATTCATAAGCCAAGTATACACACAACCACATCAATATAAACATAGAAACTCTTTGTATGTTGTCCAAGGAAATCTAAACATCCTTACCAATCCTTTCATAGGTCCCCTAAAACAAGTATCCATACAACAAATCCCCCACATATGAGCCATGCTTTCATGATAATAGTGGAAACACTCGCTTACCAAGTACACATCCTAAAATACATTCCACAACAAGTACACATCCCAATAATTCTTCAACCACAAGCATACATCCCTTCTTTCTCCCAACCACAAGAACAAATGTACCCCTCAACAACTTCACAACCCCCTAGATAAGTATTCTTCCCAAACTTGGCACCTCCCTATACGTATTTTCCTTGGGACAAGTATTCATGTCGAAAGTATCACAACCTTGATTATTATGTTTCAGATGATGTGAAGTCCAAGAATGGCCATAAAATAACCTTATCTTCTTCAACTCGGGATCCTTACCTCAACTGTGTATGTAGAACGGTGGTGGGTTCCTTCTCCTAATAACATTATGCCCATTTTTCGAGGATACTCTAATCAAAACCCTAACCATGGTAGAAAAATAAGCACATGACAACAAGGCCTTCTTTTCATTAGATCTTTAGAAAACCTTTTTTCCCCTAGATTATGAAAACACGATAACCTCTAGGAAATGTTAAATGTACAACATCACGATCCATTCTCCATGAGACTTGTGTTCTATCAAGTCTGCAACTTATGTTGTATTAAGTTCGTCAACTTATGTTGTATTAAGTTAAGAGCCTATGTTGTATCGAGCTAGTTTGTTGAGGTCATGAGAGATGCATGTACTATGATATTATGTTGTATTAATATCAGGATCTTATGTTATATTAATATCGAGGGATTATGTTGTATTAAAGCTCAGGACCTTATGTTGCATCAAGGTCAGAGACTTGTGTTGTATCAAGCCCGAAACTTATGTTGTATTAAGTTCAGGAGTCTTGTGATGTATCAAGACTGGTCATGTGTTGTATCAAGACCATATGAATTGTGCTGTATCAAGTCATGAGTGTCTATTATGTGATGTATGGCTAGTCATGTTCACCATGTGCTATAAGTCTCCTTTAGGGATTAACTACCCCTAGAGTGTTTTACTTTATCATATGACTATATGACCCGGGGTAATACATTTGATAAGAGGTTGGAAATAATTCTTCTCAGTATGATATGATAAATATGATTAATTAATTAAATGCTCATGGACCATGCATAATTAATTAAAAGATAAATGAGCATAGCATAGAGATAGAGTAAATATTTGAATTGCCTATGTCAAACCTCCAGTGAACTCGAATTGCACAGACATCAGTTAAGTCTAAGTTGTGGAAAACAAGTTTCAGTTAATTAAGGAATTATTCCTTAATTTATGCAAAGTGGTCATTGCGGAAATCATTGTGAAGAACTAAATACATTCAATTAAACTCCTAACTGATGGTTAAGCAATTAGTTAACCAGTTCACATTCAGTTATGTTCATTTTAGTTCAGTTATGTTCAGTTCAACTCAGTACAGTTCAGTTACATTCATTTAGAGGCAGTTAACACCATTGAATTAATGGCAGGCACATATCTTTAGTGTGGGAGATAATTACGAGGTGACAACTTGGCACCAATTCAAGGAAGGTGCAATAAGTAATGTGTGAAGAGTGCACACAGTGTCTATAGTGTTCACAATGCCCAAAAGGCATGCAACCATTCGCTATCTTCATTGTATGACTGAATAGGCTTGCTATTAGAGTGATATGCACTTGGAAAGGCTATGACAGTATTTCGTATGATCTATATTCTCTAGTGCTTCTTAGAAATCTCTTATCAAGCAATATGCAAGTGTTGTAAAAATCATTCTCTGTCATTATCTATAAAACTCAAAGGATTGTTTCTTGAATTTTTCATCCTCTAGATTTTGGAGGGTTTTCCCATGGTACATCATGTGTCTTATGGATTGAATGATTTGTGTGTTTGAATTGTTTTATGAGATCTACATGCACTGGATTTGTTTAACAAAAGTTTTAAAGTTCCAGTATATTCATATTTTCTCAAACATTGACATGGTATCAAATCAAGGGTGTGCAAGAGCTTAGTTTTGTGCAAACGTTCTAAACCTACGCAGGTTCTTGAATCGTTGAGCAAGATATTGAAGAAATGGCATCAATATTCATCCGACTAGAAGACCAACTTGAAGGAAAAACAAACTTTAACATGGAAAGATAGAGTGATCAACATTCTCAAAGAGTATGATCTTGATTCCTTTGTGACCATTTTGATCGAAGACCCTACCAAAAATCTAGGAAGAACCACTTACAAGAAGAATCAAGTTAAGGAAAAGAGGATCATATATGACCAAGTGAATGACAACCTCATGTCGGTTATTACACCATTGAAGACAACAAAGGAGTGTTTTGACACACTCACAAATATTTATGAGAAGAATGCCCCTACTCAAAAGACAGCTTTGAAGAACAAGTTGTGCAACATGAAGATGGAAAGAGATGAGACTGTAACCTCCTTCTTCACAAATATTTCACAAGTGAAGGATCAACCTACAAGCATTGTTGTGGAGACAGATGAGGATTATATTCTTCAAACCGCTATCGATCAGATTCCTGCCTCATGGGAGAGATTTCTTGTTGTGGTAAATGGAAGAGAAAAGCATCCCAACTTCAAAATAATTTGGCATGATTGCATTCAAACATAAGAGAACATCCAGAACTAAGTGGTGCACACTAAAGAGGAGAATCTAGCTGTCACGGCTAGAACCAAGAAAGGGAGGAAGCCATTCACTCCCAAGAAGTCTCTCTGTGAAAAGAAGAAAGAGATCAATAAAGGTTTTGGCAAATAAAATCTCTTATGTTTTTATTGTCAAAATTTGGGACACTTTATCTAGGATTTCCATGTGAAGAAAAGAAAAGAAGGAAGATTTCATGCTTCCATAACCATAGAATAAAATTCCAAATAATATCCACCTGAAGAGAAAGAGGAAAGGAGGGAGCATTTCCTCGTCTCTTCTTTGTCCAAATCTCTCATCACATGAGGAGATACATGGATAATTGACAGTGGTGCTTCAAATCACATGTCAGGATACAAGGGCACAATCTCCAACCTAAAAGAGAAACAATTTGCATGCATGGTAGAATTGGCAGACAATTCCACATACTTAATCCAAGGAGTTGGATACACATCCTTCCAACTGAATCAAAGAGACACACTACAAGTGGAGGAAATTATTTATGTCTCTGGATTGAAGAAGAACCTACTCTTTGTCTCTGTCCTTTAAGATAAAGGATTTCAAGTCATCTTCATGGAGAATCAAGCATAATTATGGTCAAAGAACCATAACATTGACACTACTACTATTATTGGAGTTTGAGAAGGAGGAATTTACAATGTCCCATGAAAGTATATTGCAAACATGACACATTATACTATAAGCCCATGCAAGCTTTTGAATAGGAGACTTAGACACCTCCACTTCATAGAACTCCCTAGTTTGCGGCGAATGGTGAAAGGTATGCCTAGTTTTGATTATGTACATGATACTATTTATAGAGGTTGTGTTTTAGGAAATAATGTTAAAAATAAGTTTCCTAGCACCCATACTGTAATGTCCCCAACCCTCCGACCGATGAAGAGGACGCTACCGATGCTGCTATATACCCAGGCAACTAGCCCCATGAACAGACAATGATAAAAATTGAAATGTGTTGAAGTAAAACATGCATAGATGCATAATTATTCATCATATAATGGAAGAAACTACATTCCATTCAAGAATTTAGCATGTTCATCATTTTCATTAAACAACATATACAATTTGTAGAGATGAGATAGACAAGAATACTTATCTTATGAAGAAACTTGTCCTGCAACTAGCTATGTCGCTCAACGTTCCACCCAACCATAGGCCAATGTGCTCCTTAATCTCTCAGCAACACTGCCACCCCTGAGCTGGGCATGATTCCTACAAGGAATAAGGAAACTAAGAAGGCTCACACATAGCCACAGATATTTCAATACTTAGTCAAGCCAACACAGTTGGGTTTATCAGACCAAGAGTACACAACAACACATAACCAAGCCAACAAGTTGGGTTATTCAGGTTATCAGGAGATGGAAGCATTGTCTGCTAAGCTATTGGGCTCACTAAAGAGCTAAGGATGCCTACACTAGAACTATCTTGACTCCTAAGATATCCACACAATCAACACAAGGAATCATTCCCTTCTCTGTTGCACAGTCCCTCATGCCATGACATCCCTTCCAGTGCTATTCAGGGGGGGTGTAGAGAAGAGATCCATCCCTCTAGTTTTGTCTATGAGACTCCTACAAAACACTAGGTTTGTCAAGTAGACTCCTTTCCACTCCTACACAGTCCAAAGACCAATTGCATACACAACAATATACACAATTTCTGGGTTGAGGAAAACAATTTGGCAACAAAATGGATTGCCAAGGAGGGTAAGAACAACCCACTAACAAAAAATCGTATCCCAGGGACGTTTTGGACCTAACGTGGCCAAAAATGAATTCATCAACAACACCCAAGAGGATGTGATCTCTCCTCAAAATCGTTGGACAACACAAAAATGACTTTCAGCTTGACAAATAGTGGGGAATGCAACAAAAAACATTGGGGAAGAAACCCAACCACAAGAACATCACAAAAACAAAATTCTCAGCCTCAAGAAAAAATGAAGAACGACTACCCACAAGAGGAAGAAATACAGAGCAAATCCAAAAATCATGGTTTTCACACTCGGCAAATTCCCATCCACTTGAGGGAGCCCCAACGTGGGTGAATTATGATGAGGAAAATGCCCAGGAGCCCAATCATGAAGGAGAAACATACCATAGGAAAAATCGTGGAGGTGAAAACAGCTCCCAAGCTTCCCTGCGTGAGGCAAAAATGAAGTATGTGGATGTATATCCCAATGGCATGCATTTTTGGGTGTTTACTTGCCCCAAAAGTCAAAATTGATTTTCCCCAAAAATGGGTTTTCCCCAATTTCGAATTTCCTACCCATACTCCTCCCATCCCCATGCAATAGCTACTTCAACCAATTTCTGGCAGAATTAAATGATTGGGTGAATGAGACAAGAAAGATAGTTGACTGTTTCATGGGTTCTCCCTTTGACATTTGGATTTTCCCCATTGGCCCCAAAGATTAAATATTCCCCCCTTCTTATCCTTAGGAAATCATGCCCCCGTCTCTTTTAATGTTGCATAGACATAGCTGGTTGTGAGTATTTTAATTAAAATGCATATTTACATGATGCCAAAAATTATAATGTGTCGGGTAGCATGACATACCATTGACAACGATTTTAATCACCGAAACATAAAACATTAATTCGATGGTGGGGTTTTTTCCTTTAGCTCCACACCACAATTAATTACAATATATACATCATGTACATTTTTAATGCAAGCGGGGTCAAAACCGGGGTGTTACACATACTAGATCTAAAGGAATCTCAGATTTAGTGCACTCAGATGTTTGTGGACCCATGTCTTCCACATCCCTTAGTGGGAATCTCTATTATGTTTTATTCATTGATGATTTCTCCCGTAAGGCCTGGATTTACTTCATGAAAGCCAAAAGTGAAACCTTCAGTAAATTCCAAGAGTATAAAGCCTTAGTTGAGAATCAGAAAACTAGGCATATCATTCCCTAAGGTTTGATAATGGTGGATAATTCGAATCAAACGATTTTAATGATTTTTGTAGTGATATAGGGATATGTAGACAATTAACAGTTCCTTACAGCCCACAACAGAATGGGGTTGCAGTTAGAAAGAATAGAATTTTCTGTGAGGTTGCAAAATCCATGTTACATTATAAGGATATATATGCTTATTTGTGGGTAGAAGCTAATAGTACAACAATGTACATACATAATAGAAGTCTGATTGTAGTTCCTAATGAGAAAAAACCTGAAGAGGTGCTCACTTGTGAGAAACCAGACATATCACATCTTCGAATTTTTGGATGTCTTTTGTATATTCATGTACCAAAAGAAAAGAGAACCAAGATGGAACCTTATGGAAAGAAGGGAACTTTTGTTGGCTACAGTGAGACCTCCAAGCCATTCATAATTTATGTCCCTAGTGAGAGACATGTTGAGGTTAGTCAGGATGTGATTTTCCATGAGGAGGAAACATTCAAGTGGTCAAAAGAGCTTGAGCGTGATCCAAAGACAAAGGTGGTCGAGGCTCCTATATGAGAGGATCATGGAGATGATTCTTCCCCTTCTGATGTTCAGAGGGAGAATCCAGCAGAGCATGGAGAGCTACCTTTCATTGATGAAACAATTGAACTGGTTGATGAACCTCCTTGAAAGAGGAGGTCAACATGGTGTTGAGATGTAAATTGAAAGATGTTGAAAAGCATGGATCACTAGTAGGAACTTCTAGAGAGCTCAAGAAGCATGATAGGTATTCAGGATATGTTGCATTGATGAGCAACATTAGTAACTCATATCCTTCATCATATGAAGATGCTGCAGAGCAACAAGTGTGAAAGATGTTATGATAGGGGAATATCATTCTATTCTAAAGAATAATGTTTGGGATATTGTTCCCATACATTAGGGGAATTCAATTGTAAATTCCATATGAATTTACAAGATAAAGCATGTTATAGATGGTAGTGTGGACAAGTACAAATCCAGGTTTGTTGCTCGTGGATTTTCTCATAAATAGGGAATTGATTATGAGGAGACTTTTTCTCCAGTGGCCAGGTATACTACCTTTAGATATATTATTTCACTTGCATCAGTATTAGGATGGAAGCTTCACCAGATGGATGTGAAGACCGCCTTCCTCAATGGTGAGGTTGAGGAATAGGTTTACATTGAGCATCCCGAGGGTTTTGTGATACATGGGAATGGTTCCCATGTGTGCAAGTTGAAGGAATCCATGTATGGGTTAAAATAAGCTCCTCGATATTGGTATGACAAAATATACATTTATCTTCATAAATTGGGTTTCTTGAAGAGTGATGCATATTCAAACTTGTAATTCAAAGTAGTGGAGAACCAACCTCTGGTACTAGTCCTATATGTGGATGATATTTTCCTCACTGGAGAGTAAATATTGATTGCAGAGTGTCACAGGGATCTTACCTCATAGTATGAGATGAAATACTTAGTTCTTATGCACTAATTCCTAGGCCTTGAGATTTGGCAGAGGAATGATGAGATATTTCTATATCAAGGGAAGTACACTATGGACATCATGCACATATTTGGCATGGTGGATTGTAAATCCATAAATACTCCAATGGATTCAAATTTGAGGAAAATCCATGAGACCGAGATTGTATCAGATCTAGTGGACCCCACATTATATAGACAACTGATTGGCTTGTTGTTGTACCTGATAAATTTGAGTCCATACATTTGATATGCAATTAGAATCTTGAGTCAATTCATGATTGATCCTAGACACAGACATTGGGTTGTAGCCAAGCATTTTTTGAGATACCTCTACAGTACAGTTGCTTATGGACTCTGGTATGCCTCTAATGTAGGAGTGTTATTGCTTGGGTATACTGATTTTGATTGGGGTGGAAACATTGTTGATTGGAAGAGTACTTCTACATATTGTTTCATCTTGGGTTCTTCTATGATTTCATGGTATAGCATTAAGCAAGGTTCAGTTTCCCAAAGCACCACAAAGACTGAGTATGGTGTTGCTAATGTTGCTTGCAGAGAAGTAGTGTGGCTGAGAAATCTACTTGGAGGATTGTCCGGTGTAAAGCTAGAGCCTACGGTGATCAGGTGTGACAATGAGAATTGTATAAAGTTTTATGAAAATCCTGTGTTTCATGACAAGTCGAAACACATAGAAATTAAGTATCACTTCATTCAAGACATGGTATAGAAAGGTATTGTAAAAATTCAATACATAGCTACTGATGAGCAGATTGCATATGTGATGAAAAATCCTCTATATGTGACGAAGTTCAAACACTTTCAAGATATGCTTGGTATGGTAGAGAATGTCTCCCTTGCTGAGAGGGAGTGTTAAATGTACAACATCAGGATACGTTCTCCATGAGACTTGTGTTGTATCAAGTCCGAAACTTATGTTGTATTAAGTTCATCAACTTATGTTGTATTAAGTTAAGATCTTGTGTTGTATCAAGCTAGGTTGTTGAGGTCATGAGAGATGCATGTACTATGATATTATGTTGTATTAAAATCAGGATATTATGTTGTATTAAGATCAAGACCTTATATTGTATTAAGTTCAGGAGTCTTGTGCTGTATCCCATATGAATTGTGTTGTATCAATTCATGAGGATCTTCTATGCGATGTATAGATAGTTATGGTCACCAAGTGCTATAAGTCTCCTTTAGGGATTAGCTACCCCTAGAGTGGTTTACTTTAGCATATGACTATATGACCCGGGGTAATACATATGATCATAGGTTGGAAACAATTATTCTGAGTATGATATGATAAAGATGATGAATTAATTAAACACTCATGGACCATGCAAAATTAATTAAATGATAAATGAGATGAGCATAGATATAGAGTAAAGATTCGAATTGCCTATGCCAGACCTCCAGTGAACTTGAATTGCATAGACATTAGTTAAGAATAAGTTGTGGAAAACAAGTTTCAAATAATTAAGGAATCTATTCGTTAATTTATGCAAAGTGGTTTTTGTGGATGGAATTTACTATGAAGCACTAAAGACATTCAGTTAAACTCCTAACTAATGGTCAAGCAATTAGTTAATTAGTTCACATTTAGTTATGTTCAGTTCAATTCAATTCAGTTCAGTTACATTCATTTTTGTTTAGTTCAACTCAGTTCGGTTCAATTACATTCAGTTAGAGGCAATCAACACCAGTGAATTAATGGAGGGGGCATATCTTTAGTGTGGGAGATAATTACAAGGTGAAAACTTGGCACCAAGTCAAGGAAGGATCAATAGGTAATGTGTGAAAAGTGCACACAATGTGTATAATGTTCGCAGTGCCAAAGTCATGCAACCATTCACTACCTTCATTGTATGACTAAATACGCTTGTTATTGGAGTGTTATGCACTTCGAAAGGCTATGCCAGTGTTCTAAATGATCTCTATTTTCTAGTGTTTCTTAGATATCTCTTATCAAGCAATCTACAAGTGTTGTAAAAATCATTCTTTGCCATTATCTATCATTCTCAAAGGATTGTTTGTTGGGATTTTCATCCATCGGATTTTGGAGGGTTTTCCTAGGCTACATCATGTGTCTTATAGATCGAATGATTTGTGTGTTTGAATTGTTTTATGAGATCTACATACATTGGATTTGCTTAACAAAAGTTTTAAATTTCAAGTATCTTCATATTTTCTCAAACATTGATAAGAATACCCAAATTCAAAGGCACTATAGGAGAATATCCTTGATTCCATTTGGAGTCTTTTGTCATGGCTTAATATGAACTCTTGGGAAATAATAACATTTTGGATAAGCTCTTTTCATTTTTCATAATAGGCAACGTCCTTCAGTGATTTTGTCACCTACTTGTTCAAGGGTCAATCTACAACCTCCGCTTGTTAGTTGACTATTTCATCCATCACTTTGACATGCCTAGAGAAGCCAACTTTGGTATGTTCATATGCCTTTAGCAAAAGGTAAAGGAAACATGTTCAACATTTATGCATCGAAGCTGTAAGCCTTTGCACAGCTACAAATAAGATATCATTGAAGATAAGTTTTATGATATTTTCACATGAGCTCTAAACCACGAAAACAAAGCCAAAGTGTGTAACCCACCTAGAACTAAAAAATAAATATTTTTATTTATTTGAGAAAACATTATGTTAATAGTTATTGTAAAGTTTTTATGACCAATGATGGTCAAGGATGCCTGTAATTGAATATTTATTTATTTAAATAATTAAAAAGGAGAGACACCTATCCAAAGAATACTATTGAAGAGTGTTCACTGACCCACTAGGAGGAATGAGCAGTTGTAGAAGAATAAATGACAAGTGGCATCACTACCATTTCACTTTCTAGCTGCTGCAAGAGGCAAAATCCCTAAAATTGTGGTCATGTTCCCTAAGAAGAGGAATTGAGCAAGTGGCTCATTTAATTACAAAACTGGCCCAAAGACCTAGGCAATATTATAAATACCATCAAATTGAGTAGCAGGCTCATTACATTCTATTCCAAGTTATTCGACCCTTGTGAATTGCTACAAACTAAAAATTCAGGCACACAAGATGAATTAGATGAGGGGATAGCTAAAGTGAAATTGTTGAGAGTTAAGTATGCTAGAGAGTTGCTAAGTTGCAGATATTTTTGTGTGGGCCGTTACATAACATCTTCATCCTAGTGGTTTTGGGAACAGGCTCGGGGGTCCTAAAGCAAGTAATCTTTGCTGCTTTCAGGAGACAGTTGGGAGGAATGGTATTCTTTACGTGTTTGTCCCCCTTCTACAGTTATTCAGGTTCTAAGATGTTTTGTTTAAATATCTGTAAATTTATTTTATATCTATATCTGAAAGTTTTGTGAATATTGATGGATTCTCTAAAATTGTTAATTATTTCTAAATTAGAATAGGTTAGAAAGATATTATTTCTGTATAATGTTTTGTAAAATATGCTACAGTTATGTTATTCAAGGTTAAATGGGAAAGTGTAGATTCTCCTATTTTATTCTATAAAGAAAAAACTGTATGTGCATACTGGCAATATTATTAATAGTTTTTCAAGTTTATTATATTGTTTTTCTTTAAAGTTTTCATTCCCTTTACATCCATAGATTATTGTTAAGTAAACAATGAAATTGATTCATCTAGGTTTTAATTTAATATAGCTCTTATAATAAGCTAATATTTCCAAGTTTCCAACCAAGGTTCGAAACCTCCAACAAGTAAACTTTCTTTTCTTATTTTATAGTCGATAGGCTTATAAAAAATATTATAGTATATTAATTCATGAAATCATAAGGTTCCATGTCCAAACATTTAAGAACAGAGTTATAACTCTATGATTCAATAATTATATTCGAAGGAACATCATTGTTCTCAGTCGAAAGGCTTAAAACTTATTTAAAAGTCAAACTAGGGTTAAAGGACTTATCCATAATCTACACAAAATTTGAATGAAAAACCCACAGGTCCTTAATCTCAACACTATTTATCTCTATAAGTGAAATCTTATCAAACTAGTTAGATATTACTTAATTACCAACTAAACATTATTTAAGAGTTACGATTATAGAAATTGTAAGGGCCTTTACACCCGAATACATTTTTGTTACGAAATCCTCATTACAGTATTAAGATTAGAAATATATATATAT
>LPNX010605340.1:312443-430650 GCA_001517045.1 Pseudotsuga menziesii
ACATAGTAAAAACCTTTAAGAACCCTTTTTACACTCGTTTTACATATCCAAGATAACTTAATCAATTTTCAAAAGAAAACAAACCAAATACTTGATCGGTCGCAACCCTCTTATTGTAGGTGGTAAGTAGTTCCAGTTCCAACAATAAATCCTATTAAAACAAAAACGACGCTAACCAAATACTTAAGGGAAGAATGCATCCATAGATGATTATACAATCAACACAACAAATTTTTCGTTTAAAGGAATTTTTATCCAACTTTTTCTCAATAGAAACAATGCAGTAATGAGTAATATTGGCAATACTATGACCTCACGACCCTAAGCTATTTCACTAAAAATAGAACTTATAATAATAAAATCACCATGCCAGTAATGTAATCAAAGAACAACACCAGAGTACGATTTTGAAAACATTGTGGCCTCTCGACCTTAAAATTATAAATTAAGGAAAATTACAGTAATAAACCCTTAATCAAAATACAACAATATAGCAGGAGTAAAGACCCACATTCTTTTACAGTAAAATTTTTAGTAAGTTACAGAAATATAAACACCGGGGAAGATGGTTCCACTCATCCATAAACATTGTGTTTACCTAGCTCTAAAAGAGCTTGAAATCCATAATAAATCAAAAATATTAAATTACATAGTAGTCCCCTTTAGATTCCACAGTCGAAGGGAGAATATTTTTTTATAACAACCGAAAAATGCCATAAGCCAAACCACCAGAGGGTTTACCATTGTCAACGAAAGAAAAATGCAGGAATGAATCTAATCCATGGATTGCTGACCCATCCTTGGAGTCACAAGGAGCAAGGAGTGTGGGGTACATGTCTTACCAGAAAGGGGAATCCCTTCTTTGTAGAGACTAGCTCTTATATAGCGCGGCAACCATGGCCAAAACCTCCTGCACATAAAAACCACACAGATGTCAAACAATGTTTTATAAATTTAACAATGAAAAACTATAATGCAAGAAAAAGACAGAACTTACCCTGTTGAGAGTGCGCAGAGGCCACTATGGAAACAAAAACCAAACCAATTTATAATTACTTCGTGGAACTATCACCGGTAGCATAACACTGTTAAAACCTGAGCTAACCCTTTAAAACATCATTGGAGGAGAATATAAGTGGAATAGTGTCGAAGGCCAAGAGCCTCGGCTCTCCACCTTCGTTTTGCATAGCAGAGACCAAACTCGCGCAGCCGAAATACACTGAACTTAGTACAAAGGCGAGATAAACCCTTAGGGTTTTCAAAAGAACAATGCATGCCAACTGAAGGCCTTGACGTGGCTCCATTAAATCCACTAAGATTTTATTATTTACCCAAAACCACATAGTTTGAACACCATATACCTTACCTTTGTCTTTCTCCATTTTACATTATACTTGCCTTTGTTTTAGCATCATTGGTTGGTATATTTTGGTTCTTCCATGGCATAACATAAGACTCTTCTTAGGAGGTAGTTTTGGTTCAAATACTTAGGGATAGCTTGATTTATTCCCTTAGCATAGAAAGGCCTTAGTAACCTTTACCTAGGCCTTTTGGGTCTGACAAAAGAAAAGCGAGTGCTCCACCTTAACAACATGCGTTTGAATAAGTAAGTCGTGTGTTAGCCAAGAGCTAAGTAAGACCCGTAAACCCTTACCCCTAGCAACACAATAGGGTGGGAAGGTATCTTAAAAACATAACAAGCATGAAGCCAACTATAACTATCAATAAATAGACATCATTTAACTTCTACGAATTAAACAACAAGTAAACTATATCAATATATCAGTAAGTTGCATTTTGTCATAAATAAGAGGTCATGAGATAAAGATCTAACTCATATTTAATGATAAATGAAAGGATATGTGATTTGTTTGCATTATGTAATCGCAGTTAGACCTTCAAATAAATTTTTTTTTATTATGAAATTTTTGATATGTTACATGTGGTATTAGAGCGAGTTTCCAAACACTAGGCCTGAAGATTGGCTCACTCGCATGCAAAACATGAAACAAAATACACTGATCATGTTTTAAAAATATTCTGTCCAGAAATATAAAATTGTATTTTGAAGGAAATGGAAGGAGTAGAAGCATCTTCGGAATATGGATCCCATCACATTAATCCAGATAACATATATGTGGAATTAAATAATCAACCATAAGAACTGCTTCAAACTGTAAAAGATTTAAGAGATGAATTACAAACTGTAAAGGAAAATGACAAAAGAATTTTAAGAGCAATCAGATATTACTAGATAAAATACACAACATAAGCAAAGATAAAATAAAGGAGCATGAAACTGAATTTGGAATAGTATCATACAAACATAAGAAATTAAAATTTTCTAATAGTGAAATTAAATCTTCTTTAGGAATTAAAGTAAGGTCACACAAAGAAAAGTATAAATACTCTAGTGAAAGTAGTGATAGCGACAATGGTCCTAGAAAGAGTAAGTATAAATCTTATGAAGAAACCTCAGGAGAATTTAAAAAGATAAAACCTCCTATGTTTAATGGAAAAGTGGAAAAGGGTGAAGAAGTCGAGGCTTGGCTATCATGTATGAAAAAGTACTTTCATATTTATAACTACTCAGATAGACTGAAATCCCAGATGGCTATCTATAACCTAATCGAAAAGGAAAACATTTGGTGACAGGGCTTAAAAAGAGTTAAAAAAATTAAAGAAAAATATGTAATCTGGAGAATATTTAAGAAATTATTCAAAATGAAATTCTTATCTGGACAGTATTATGAAGAAAGAGCTAAAGAATTTTATGATCTTAGACTAGGCTCAATGTCAATGAAAGAATTAAGTAGTAAATTTTTAAGTTTATTAAGATATGTACCCTATATAACTGATGAAAAACCTAAGATACAGATGTTTCTGAGTTGTTTTCCTACTAGTTTCAAGGACATAAATGAATTTGATAATCCATAGACCCTTGAAGAGGCAATGAGAAAAGCTAACTTTTGTTACGAACAAAGTAAAAATAAGAAAGTAAGCATACCTAATAGGAAAAATAAGAGAACAAGTAACTTCGATCAGAGAAGAAAAGGTTTTAAGCCTAATAAAAGCTTCGGAAACAATTCTCAGAATTTTTCTAAGAATAATTATCAAGGAATAGATTTTAAAGGTAAAACACAGCAAAACATTACAACACCAAAAAGCAGATACATGCCTAATAATTATGTTAAAAATAATGAACATAAAGAACCTGTAAAGTGTTGGGAATGTCAGGGACCTCACTACGCAAAGGATTGTCCAAACAGAAGGAGAAACTACAACAATGTAAATACCATCAAAGAGGGAGAAACGGTTGCTGATGTAGCAAATGAAATGCCCAGAATTAATGCATCCTTGGAGAATCGACAGGCTGATCATCAAACCTCCATGGTGGAAATACAAGGTATGATACAAAACAAGCCTATTTCTATTTTTATTGAACTAAGTGCTAGTTTAAGCTATGTGTCACTGAGTATAGAAAAAAAAATTATGAGTCAATTCAAAACTCAAGTAAATTTATTTTTGTCTTATGATGTTTTAATAGGTATGGAATGGCTGGAAAGACATCAAGTAGTTTTAAATTTTTTTGAGAAAAAATTTAATTACTTAGATGATAAAGGAGAAAGAGTTACAATAAAAGGGATACCTAGAAAATTTTATGTTAGACAAATTTCAGCATTGCAAATGAAAAAGGCTATACAGAAGGGTTGTAAAGTTTTTGTTAAGCATATAATAAATAACTAACACGTGGATAAAGAAGATAAGTTGAAATTCGATGATATTCCAATCTTACAAGAATTCTTAGATATTTTTTAGGAAGAGATTCTAGGATTACCCCCAAACAGAGAACTGGATTTTACTATTGAGTTAGTACCGGGAAATGTACCTAATTCAAAGGCTCCTTATCGGATAAACATATTACTACACAACGAATTAAAACTACAACTACAAGAATTGATAGATAAAAATTATATACGACCACATGTATCCCCTTGGGGAGCACCCATCTTATTTGTTAAAAACAAACATGGTACATTATGTTTATGTATAGACTACCGTCACTTAAACAAAATGACAATTAGAAATAGATATCCCTTGCCCCGCATTGATGATCTATTTGATCAAATACGTGGAGCAATGATATTTTCAAAAATAGACTTGACATCTGGATATCATTAAGTCGGAATTAAAGACGAAGATATTTTTAAAACTGCATTCAGAATCTGATACATGCATTATGAGTTTGTAGTTATGCCATTTGGGATAACGAATGCTCTAGCAACCTTTATGTGTTTAATTAACAATGTATTAAGAAAATACTTAGATAAACTCATATTCGTCTTTATAGATGACATATTAATTTATTAAAAAATGAAAGAAGAACATGATGAACACTTGCAGATAATACTACAGGTTCTGAGAGAACATAAACTATATGCTAAATTCAATAAATGTGAATTCTTTAAAGATAAAATAAAGTATCTAGGTCATGTGATATCCAAGGAAGGACTATCAGTAGACCTGGATAAGATAAAATCAATAATGGAATGGCATGTTCCCAAAGATGTATCGGATGTATGATCGTTCATGGGAATTACGAGTTATTATCAAAAATTCATAGAAGGATTCTCGGAGATTGCGAATCACATAACATCCTTGCGGAAAAAGGGAAAAATATTTGTATGGGATCTAAAGTGTGAAGAAAGTTTTAATAAATTAAAAGAATTGTTAACTAATGCACCTATATTAAAAATAGTAGATCTAAACATGGGGAGGCAGGTGTGGGGGGGATTCTCCTGAATCCCGGAGGACATGTGGAATATACTTTTTCCTGGGGGCTCGGCATCAGATCCAACAATGAAGCTGAGTGGATGGCTCTTATTCAAAGCCTCTATATTCTCAAAGCGAAGAAAATTCGTAGGGCCTTGATTATTGGGGATTCTAGGCATGTCATCTACAAACTTCTCAATGGATACAAGGCGAGAGATGTCAAATGTAGGCGTCTTTATGAAAAAGCTAAGCTTCTTATGTCCAGCGGCTATGAAGCATATCATATCCTCCGGCACAATAATTCAATTGCTGATAATCTGGCTAATGGGGGAGTTTCTCTCTCACAAGGACAGTATAGTCAGGATGGAAATTGCCCTATTCTCAAAACTATCCCATAATTTATGGTGCTGGAAGCCCCCTTTCCGACCCTACAATTCCCAATTCCTTGGAAAGCAGAGTCAGTCTTCCTCTTTTTTCTTTCCTTGTCTCCTCGCTTTATCCTTCTCCCCTTCCTCGTCCACCTCCCCTTACCCCTCCTTTCTCTCCCTTTTTGGCCTCCCCCTTTTCTTTCTTCCCCCTTACTTTATTCTTCCATTTCCCATGCCTTTTCTCTCCCTCTCAACCTTTGGAGCCCTTTCCTTTGCTATCTTATCTCCTTTATTGCTTTGTCCTCCCTCTCCTTCTTCCATTGCCGCATGGTTCCTTTGCTAGCACCCTCCTCTCTCGAATGCTCTGGTATTAAATTCATTTCTCTTCGGGGAGTTAAGCACTTCCCTTTCGCATGCTCTAGACTTCAATTCAGCTCCCCTTATGGATTCTGTCAGAAGCAATGTGTTTCTTCACTCCTTATCCCTTCCCGACCCTGGATCTTTCGATGCTCTGCGTTTTCTTTTGCATATCATTGCAGGCATAGGAGAAGGGAGCATTCAAGGTCTCCCATGGCAGGTCCTTCTCCTTATTCGTTCAGTCATGAAAGAAAGGGTGGCTCTTGTAGCCTTCTCCCCATGTTTGTGTATTTCCCTCTCAGTTTCGCAAACAGCTTCTTTGAGTTCAGATTCTCTATTCGGCAGTTGGGGAAACAGCTTGGTCATCGGTTGCAGGTGCACAGGCTGGAAAGAGGGAGACGTGGGAACTTTGGCTTGTGGAAGCAACATGATTCTGTTATTCAAGGAGCTACTTGTGCTTCGAGCCTGCTTTAATAGCTCTCTTGCCCTTTCAAATTCTGTTCCTTATATTCAAAATCAGTTTGCTTGTATCTCTTTATTGTCTGAAGC
Source organism: Pseudotsuga menziesii (assembly GCA_001517045.1). Classification (NCBI taxonomy): domain Eukaryota; kingdom Viridiplantae; phylum Streptophyta; class Pinopsida; order Pinales; family Pinaceae; genus Pseudotsuga; species Pseudotsuga menziesii. The sequence goes on from LPNX010605340.1 coordinate 318,491, forward strand.
TGGCGAAATGGCCCAGCATGGTGAAAATGCGGGGCTTGTGGACATTAAGAAGAATTTAAGACGTCTGTTCGAGCTGCTTTCCATCAACATAATGGACAACAGAGAGATGGCTCAGGTGGTTAAAAAGATGGAGGACACAGTCAGTTACACCTCGCTTCAGATCAGCAATCACGATTCACGCATTGACGACAATGAGAGAAGTCTTCGTGAATTATTGGGAAAGGTTGACAGGATTCAAGAGGACCTCCCGAAATTCATCTCCATGAATCAGAGCAGCCGAGTCCATGCAGCCTCTGATGAAGTCGTGCTTCCAATGGAGGAGGAATCAGTCTTACAGCCAAGAGGCAATCCTTAGATTTCTTTTTTCTAGCTCTGTTTAAATTTTTTTCTGTCTTTTCTTATGCAATCAGTATGTAAGGGTTTATACAACCCCCGGCTTTAAAAATTTTGAACAGACTCATTTTGAAATGTACAGGGAAACTCAGTGGATAACCCCTTTATGCTGCTTCTTTGTTAAGCACGGCTACTCTGGTTCACCTTGTTTGTATTGAATGGCTGTGCACAACTACTTTTATATATATCTCTTTTCTGTTTCTGTTAAAAAAAAAAATAGTAGATCTAAACAAGGACTTCGTTGTGTGCCCTGACACATGCAATGAAGGTTTGGGTGGAGTACTAACATGAGAAGGTCACGTAATAGCTTATGAATCAAGGAAGTTAAAAACACATGAAGATAATTATGCCACTTATGATTTAGAGCTGGCTTCCATAATTCACGCCCTGAAAATGTGGCTCCATCATCTAATTAATAAAATATTTCTATTAATGTCTAATAACATAAGCTTGAAATATTTGTTTGATCAACAAAATCTGAATGTAAGGCAAGCTAGATGGTTAGCTTTCCTTAGCGAATACGATTTCAAGATCAAACACATCAAAGGAAAGGAAAACAAAGTGGTTGATGCTTTAAGCATAAATTCAAGAATGAATTTTATAGTTGTCATTAGCAGTTACAAAACAAAATTAGATGATAAATTGGAAGAAGGGATAAAAATGGACAAGGAATACCAAAATCTAAGAGAAAAAGTAGCAGATAATGAATATGAAAATGTAAAAACAGATTTCAGTTTAAATGAAAAAGGCTTAATGGTGTATAAAAATAGACTTTATGTACCTAACATGCAAGAAATTAAATTGCTGATTTTAAATGAAGTACATAAAAGTCCTTATTCCAGACATCTGGGGTATCAAAAGATGATAACAATTCTAAGAAAAGATTATTTTTGGCCTAATACGAAGAATGAAGTTGTTGAATATATAGCTAGGTGTATAGAATGTTAGCAACTTAAAGTTGAGCATCGACACTCAATAGGTCTTTTGCAACCACTCCCAATTCCATATTGGAAATGAGAAATTATCATTATTGATTTTATAATTGGATTACCTAAAAATTAGAAGCAACATGATTCTATAATGGTAGTGGTGGACAACTAAGCAAGGCAACACATTTTATACCTCTTAAAACTACGTATAAGGATGCTAACATTGTCGACATATTTATGAAGGAAAGTTTTCGGTTGCACAGAATTCGAAGGTAATAATTTCTGACAGAGATCCTAAGTTTACTGGTAATTTTTGGAAGTCATTGTTTAAAGGACTAGATACTAAATTAAATTTCAGTACTGCTTATCATCCGCAAATGGATGGACAAACATCAATAGTAAACCAAGTTATAGAAGATATGTTAAGGATGTATGTTAGAGATCATCCAAAAAAAGGGGAAGATTATTTGCACTTAGTCGAATTTGTGTATAATAATCATTCCCAGGCTTCAACAAAAATTAGTCCTTTTGAAATATTGTATGGTAGGAAATGTAATACTCCCATTTCATGGAGTAATCTGGTTGACAGATTGACGTTAGTACCTGACTTGTTAAAAGAACTGGAACTAACACTAAAACAGGTACAAAACAATCTGAAAATTGCACAGGACAGACAAAAAATTCATGCAGACCTTAAAAGAACTCAAAGAGAATTCCAAGTAGGTGAGCATATATTTGTTAACGCAGCCTTGGTGTCACAAGGAGAAAGGATTTCGGGGTACAAGTCTTACCGGAAATGGGAATCCCTTCTTCGCAGAGTATGGCTCTTATCCAGCACAGCGACCACGACCAAAACCTCCTGCACATAAAAACCACATAGAGGTCAAACAGGGTTTTATAAATTTAACAATGAAAAACTATAACATAAGAAAAAGACAGAACTTACCCTGTTGAGACTCCGTACACTACATAATTTGAGGCCAAAATCCGATGGCTACCATGTCTGAAATTCGACACTAACCTGTCGGGTATTTGACAAATACACTTTTTTTTTGCCGTCGGTGGCATAACATCAGATCTCCAACCAATTCCTAATAAGGGTCGAAGCTCTGACAGACCATTGTGTCGCATATTCATCCGTTATTGCTTCCAAAGTGCCAACCAAAATTGCATAAATCATCAAAAATCCGACGTCCTCCAACCCCTGAAGCATCGGCCGTCCGACGGCCAAAAGTGTCTGAGAAATGGTGGTGTCGTCGGTTTTTAATTTCGACTGTGTCGGTACTCTGATGCACTCCGACACTAGAAGAGTCAGTCTTTCAACGCAGTCCAACACTTGAGTCATCGGTCATCCAATAGGAGGAAGCGTCGGAGTCATGGCACAGCCATCGGATGGGTTGACCGGAGTGTCGGAAGAAGGTCGGAAAAGCGACGCCTGTTGATGGATTTAAAAAAAAAAAATCCAAAGATTTCACTTACGACCACATGATTTCATCCTAGAATTTGACTACTGAAGGAAGCCTGGTAGCAAACTAGAGGATTCTATGTCAAGTATATATTTCATCCTTGCACATATAGTTATCACAACTACTTTACTCTTAACTTTACTTTTCGCAAAATAGAAAACCCAATATCCTCAAGAGAAGCACCCTCCTTTCTATTTATGGAATAAGGAAGAGAGTAATTACAAGCAAACCCTATACTAAGTCTACAAGTGGACCACTTAACAAGACAAAGTCCAATCTAACCAATCCATGAACACTGTAAGAGAATGTTCCTTAACTAGAGACATTACATGTGCTAAGGGTAGGTGATTAGAACACAACTTCACGGTAGTGTGAACCACATGTACAAAGGTCACGTAACCCCATGCCTGCATGTTCCAACTTACCCACTTAGAAATGGCCTATGTGACTTGGCTTTCGAGAGAGTCGGAGAAAGGTTGCTTGCAATGAAGTTTTCCTAGTTGAACACAATGTAGTGCTTCTCTAGGTGATACTATTAGTTGGAAAGTGGAATGAAGTAGTCCCCATACACTATCTGTGTCCCTGACCTCTATTTTGAGTTGACTAAAGTTCTAAAGGGTGGTATTTTATAACATGATTAAGATGAAATGGGTCTAAAGAATTGTGGTTATCCTTCATATGCATTGTGCTAATTGTATAAGTATCTGCATAAGTTTCTCTTTGTATAAGAAAGAGCTCTCATGCAAAGAGTGCTCTACATCCCCAATCTTAATAAGTGATGATGGAGGACACTGAACCTATAGAGTCCCCCATGCCCGCATGTTCTAACTTACCCACTTAGAAATGGCCTATGTGACTTGGCTTTCGAGAGAGTCGAAGAAAGGTTGCTTGCAATGAATTTTTCCTAGTTGAACACAATGTAGTGCTTCTCTGGGTGAGACTATTAGTTGGAAAGTGGAATGAAGCAGTCCCCATACACTAGATGTGTCCCTGACCTCCATTTTGAGTTGACTAAAGTTCTAAAGGGTGGTATTTTATAACATGATTAAGATGAAATGGGTCTAAAGAATTGTGGTTATCCTTCATATGCATTGTGCTAATTGTATAAGTATCTGCATAAGTTTCTCTTGGTATAAGAAAGAGCTCTCATGCAAAGAGTTCTCTACATCCCCAATCTTAATAAGTGATGATGGAGGACACTAAACCTATAGAGTCTCTAAACAGAGGGGACCAAAGGAAACAGCTATGATAAAAAAAATAACAGAAATAAACTTGCTGACCAAGAGGCATTCAATACTTTTAGAATAGTTTAGCTTTGCTCAAGGAAGGGATATAGAATAAGATTGAATCCTACAAATATATAACCACTTCATATAGCAAAGAGACAAAGAAAAAATAGAGTATGTTACCTTAAATCATTATTAATAATGTACAGTAGATATTTAACTTCACTCTTGCAAATTCCAAACAACCAGTAGAATAGTACAGTAGAATAGTCTAGCAAACTTCCAAGGGATCAATACTTTTTTTCATAATTATAGTCTTAGGGTAAACAGTAAATGGCAGATATACCTCATTTGGCACATTTGCTACTTTGAAATTTCCTTGAAATTCTGGTTTTGGAGTGTACTCCAAGTTTTCAATGCCCCACCCTTACACACTTAGGAAACAAATGAAAAGGAATTGGAAAACTAAAGAAGAGCAACGATGTTCATAACAATCAATGCAACATCAATCTGCAAACAATAAAAATCCCAAAACATAGCTGAAAGAAATCCCAAAACAAAGGATAGGCTGATCAATGGGCATAAAACAATGCTAAGTGTTTTTACCTCTCAATTTTTAATAAGATAGCCTTTCCCATCCACCATGTGTGAATTAATCATCATTATCATGTCATATTCAGCATCAGGGAACTTGAAAGGAAGCTTGGTTGTCTCTATATCAAAAGCACACATACGAACTTCAGCTCGTTGAAGAAGCTCTGCTCTATTTTCCAAGGTAACCTTTGAAGAGTCCAATTTAACAGTGTACCATTGTCCACATCTTGCATCTGCAGGATTGCAAAATCCATAAACAAGTAAAGAATGAATGTTAGTTTTTTGGTATATAAAAACTCTTGTTGCAAAGGCTGTTGAATGTGGACTTATGATGTAGAGACAAGCCATTCTTTGTTCAAAAGCATCTTGAAAACATTGAATGTGGACTTATGATGTAGAAACAAGCCATTATTTGTTCAAAAGCATCTTGAAAACATAAAATGTTGCGAAATAAATGCATCCTACTACAATTGACCAATTATTCAAATAATCTATCTCTGAAGCTATCATGCCCAACCATTTATATAAAGATGTTATATAACATCTATCATTTACTAATTCAATTCAAGTAACTGAGTTCTTTAAAATCCTCAAGCAACATTAAATGACACTCAATTGCTTAATCTAATAAGGGAATTTAAAATATAATGATCTAACGTAAATTATGTAAGCAAAAAATTATAATTCGTAAGAATATATCACCTGATAAAACATGGATAACCAAAAATACTATGTATATAAGGCCATCGATCTAATCAAAAATCCATTTCTTGCCTCTTAACTATGGAAATGTTTCTCAACGCTATCTGCAACAAGTTCCAATGGAGGAGTCAAATAGCAATAGTGAAAATTACACAGTAAAAATATAGAAATAGATGTTTTTAATGTATTCTTCCTTACCATTCATTGAGCTCCTCTCTGTTTCGAGAATAATTTAATATTCTCTACTAAATAGGACCAACCACGTGAAGGTGGAAGCTCTTATGGCCCTTCCCCCCCCTCACATCACTCTCAACTCCCCAAACCCAATGCCTATACTTGCAAATAACAATTTATTTCACTATTTCACAATGCAAATAACAATGCATCTACAATGCAAATTATTTCACTCAATAGTTGAAAAATGCTTTCATTAAATCATTCTTTATAACATTCATTAAACCATTCAATCATTCAACAGCTGAAAAAACCATTCATTAAAACATTAATTTAGTAAATGGCAGAAAAAAAATATCAGTAAACAATTCAGTAAAGCATTCATTCATAAAATAGAGGAAAAAGCATTAATTTTTTTTTATAAATAAAAATTACTGCAAATTTGTTTAGTCACTTCCTTTTTACTTTTCTTCTCTTTAAATATTTAGTTAGAGTCACATCTTCAGGAATCTAATCATCGGTATCCCTACTAATCTACTCAAAAGGTTGAACTTTAGGCGAGGGGCGATGAATTTCTGTAATAATGTCAAAATCTTTCATTAATATATTTATATTTTGATAAATACGAGTAATTCATTAAAAAAACATTATGAATATGTGTTTTTACCTGCCATGTGCACATCAACATGTTCAACATTATCTCGTACTAGCCCAACCTGTTCCGTGTTATGATCTACAGCTACATGCTCTATAGTTGAATTGTGTAGAATTAGATTAATTTTCATCGTCTGCAATGGTCTATAAAAAACAGTGGCACATTAATAAATTCATTACCAGGATGAGAAGCATGATCTTCATTTGGTTGGTCATGTACTTCATCCTCGACATGAACGGGATCGTTACTTTCCTACACAAAAAGGAATAAATAATTTACGTTAGTTTATTTATAAGGAACAAATTGCATGAGCATTAATAAATTATCATTAAACTATACAATTTTCACATACCTCGGTCCCAGATGGATCAGCAGAATATCGTGCAGTATTCACATATAAGCTTCTCCAGCGTTCAACAACGGCGTCAAAGCCATGTTCGAAGCCAAGCTTCATGTAATCCGCACTGGGCAATTCTTTGAACCAGTCGGCCTTCATATTTGCATGATGTCATTAATTTTAAAGCCTTTTGTCAGAACAAAACAAAAATAATAATCTGTATGATATTTGGATGTGGATTCAGGTTTTGCGATACTTACATATTGGGCTGCCAAGTTGGAGTAACCACCAGGCCCAAGCTTGTGTTGGCCAATTTTTTCAATTCTTGCCTTTGTGGCCTTAGATGTGTCCTAGAGCCTAATTAATTTTTTAAATAAATTAGTCTATGTAACAAAATTGATATAAAAACTAGTAATAATAAGGCTTACCACTACATTTTGGAATGAATTGCATACCTCCCTGTTCCACCTAGTGGTATCTTTCCTGATTTTCTCAGGCCCTTCTGTTTTCCATATTTCACCAGGGCTTTCCACTCCATAGATGGAATCATTAGAGGGCACTCATACCTAGGGTTCTTTTCTAGGTGAACCCTATATTGGTCTCGGAAAATCTTTAGATGTTTTCCAGCCTTCTGTAGTACGTTCGATGTATCAAAGGTATATTTTCTGAACAAACTAACCAAGCGATTAGTCAGATCATCCTTTAAATATTTTGGCTGCTTGTTCCACATTATTCAAATGGTGGGCCCGAAGCTCTCCAAGGCCAAATCATATAGATGTTTATAAAATATATCATTTCCTGCAAAACATTATTGCCATCATTAGTGAACATTAGAAAATATTATCAGTATATTAGACAAAAATTATAAAAAATAAATTGAACAATCTATAATGACCTGGAATCCTCTTTATCTTTATTGGAAGCATTTCTTCATTCACCAAAAATGTACACTTTATTGAACCAGTGCTAGTCACACGAGAAGATCCAGGAAATGCTTCCACATCTCTATCTAGCCCTGCATCCACCCCTTCTTCTACAGCATCTGTTGTGGGTGGGGCACCATCGGCTTCACCCTCCGCTGCCCTCAGCGGTGTCGTAGATCGTGTTGTCGATTGTTCAGTGGACAATATGGGAGAATTATGTGGTGTACATGGAGTGGTTTGGTCAATGCGACCAACATTGCCTTGACCACCACTGATAATCTCCATAGCACGATGTAAATTAAACCCATTGTATTATAAGTTCAACAACATATAAAATCAAATATTATAAAGTTTTTATAAATGAATTTGCATTTTTAGTCGATAACTTACGTCCAGTTGTTTACGTTGCTGTAACAACAATTGAAGCCTTTGTTCGAGCCCTTTTGTCAGTGGAACTACCAATGTCAGACGAACCAGTTCCTCATTTTGTTTTTTCCTTGTCCTTTGTAGCACCTTCAATGGGTCTGCAGACTCTCTAATTTCACTATCTCTCATCAACCGAGAGACCTCATTCTGTAAAGAGTTTTGAGACGACGTTTCATAAACGGAATCCCCTGTCTGCAATTGGAATATATAAAAAATTGCTTAGTCTTTGAAAATATAGTGTGCGCAAATAATTATATTAGGGATTACATCTAGGATTCCCTGACGCCTAGCCAAGGGCATGGTCTAATCAACAGATGGGGATTTACCTCGATCATCCACCTGCAAAAAAAGTAGATAACATTATCATAATGAACGCAATATGTCATAAGCTAACAAATACAGAACAAAAACAAAAATAAACACTATGCTACATGCTTTATATGTGTACATTTTTTAAGTATTTAGAATGTGGAATTACATTTAGGTTAAATGGTTGCCTCGAGTCTCCAGTAGTCTAATCAACAACTGGGGAGTTTCCCCGGTCAATCTGCAAAAAAGGTAGACAACATTACCATCATGAACGCAGCCATAAAAACGAAAGAATACATAACAAAATAAACATAATGCGTCATGATAGACATGTTTATGATTTTAAAGTATTTGAAATGGAGAATTACATTCGTGTTTGGCTGTTTCCCTGATGCTGTAGTCAGCTGATCAATAGCCAGTTGGCTTCCCTGATCAACACTCTGCATGGAAAATCGATAATATTATATAAACGAACCTAATATACTAATGAAAATACATAACAATGTATATGTATGTCCATCCTAAAATTTAATATTACATTGGCAATATTGGTGTATACCTGTTGCCTTGACTCGAGTCAACAAACATCTACGGAGATGGAGGTGCACCTAAGAGAACCCTACATCAAAAACATACTAAAAGTTACATAAGGAAACATGAAATTAAGTAGAAAATTTCAATTATATGCTAACAAAAATTCATATAGACGTTAAAATAATTAACAAAAGGACTTATAAATTGTTTGTTGTACCACAACCATACTAACATTGTTTGTATCTACACGGTTCAAATTGTAATCAATAAGCAGTTCTTCGCCAGCAGCTATTGATTTAATTGCACATACAAAGACATGGTTTCCTTCACGCGACTCGAATATGCAGTTGGGTTGCTTTAATGTAGACCTTGGTTGTGTACTGTTTATAAACCCTACAATATTACCGGTTGTTTTTGACCTTCCGTCCATGTACATGGTTGCTCCTTTATTTTGAGCTTTGTCTTTCAGTTGTATATAATTCGTTGACAACCCATATCTATGCATACTTCGTGTATATTGGACCAGGCACATCCAATCACTATAGTTGTAATAGGGTCCAACATACTCCATCAATTAAGTACATCTACCATATCCAACCTTTATGTCATCCATGCAAAACAAGCCCAATCCATGCAATGAGGACGGTGCAACTCTATATATCTTCTCATTCACACAAAAATCAGTGTTTACTTTAGGAAGATCGCTAGGCACCCATTGTTTCACTAGGTGTTGGTACCTTAAGGGCACGTCAATGTCTCCCATTGTCTCATCATCATAGGAACATGACCCCCCTCCTTGGAGAAAAAAATTCATGCATTTGTCGAATTTTCTTCTGATCTTCTGACATCTAGTTGATCTAGCCCATGTAGACCTACTGGATGTCTCACTTTCCTCTAGCCTTCCCAGACTCCCTTTGCTAGAGGAAGACAGGTCTGACAAATACCTGTTTGGTTCTAACTGCACCGTGGGCAAAAAAAATTTGGCATAAGCAAAGCAAAATACCAGGAAAAAAACGTGGAAAGACTTATAAGAAAAAAAACTTTGAAAGACTTGTAAGCCAATAACTTGTTAAAGAAAAAGCTTGTCAAGAATGAGTTTGGTTAACAGGTGTGGGTATTTGGTAGCCCTAAAAATTCTAATTTATGTTGCTCTTTTGGTTGCATACAAGTCTCCATTCTAACTTATTGCTTGCATTGCCTTTTGCTAACATGAATTGGGTAGGCTTCATAAGCTTCAAATGTATGCTTGTGGCCATTGTACTTTAGCCTTCCAACGTTGTCAAGCTTGAGACGATATGTTATGCATATGCATCACATATAACACTAAAATTTATGCCAATATATGTCTATACAAAACCTGGAGGTTCTCCTTTAATGGACTATCTACTTCAAAGAACATATCTCCTTTAAGTGGTTTTTAGTTTTCCCATGAATGATTTTGTGATGTAGTAGATGATTTTACTTTTAGAGTGGATGTTTTAACCTCTGTGCTACTCTGAAGTGCATAAGCCAGCACTTCAGAGGCATATTTCCCAGTGGTGGTGAAAAGCGGACATTTCCAGATCTGGCTAGTTGGCACATTAAATACATTTATATTAGTCTATAATATTTGCTGATTTATTCCTTTTAGCTTGTCTTGATGATGCTTGTTTTCCCATATTAATTTTCAACCCTAAGGCAATGCTAACTTGTTTTTCCATACTAACTTTCGACCCTAAGGCAACCCTAAGGAATACAATTGATCAGCTTCACAGGAATACTGGACAAACATTCAAAGGTAACACCCCTAATCTAGGAATCTTGACTACATCCACATCACTAACCTTCAACAGACTGAGAATTCAAGTCTAATACTGAAGTAGCTAATCCAAAGAAGCAATAAATAAGAGAGATCAATAATATGAGGGGATCATCCATCTCAATCATCCAAAGGATGTCAATAGCAACATCACATAAAAGACTCAAGTGCTAAGGGATAGAAAAGATGGAAAGTGCCCTGACCAGTACATTCACCATCAGTGAATTCAGTAAACTGAAAATGACCTAAGGCCAAGGTTAATGCTTCTTTGGATAAGCTATCAGCCTCAGTATTGTTTTCTCTAAATATGTGAACTGCTTTTAGCTAGATGAAGTAAGGTTCCATATCATGGATATGTTGACACCAACCATCAAGTGTAAGTAAAGTTAGTTATGATCTTCTATTGAACCAATTAATGATGGCTGTGGAGTCACCATGAATGTGTAGAGTGGGAAGGACCATGGATTTAGCACAATAAAGGAGAGTCCATAAAGCAAGTGGTTCAAATCTGGTGTTTGTACTCAGACCAACACCCAATTTGAAGCAAAAATAGTGGTCCTGGGTGATCAAAAGATGAACACCTATACCTCCAACTTGATTGGTTGAAGCCCCATCAAAGAAGATGTAGGTACAATTATCGAAATAGTTTATTTAGTCAAACTCGAAGGTTGGATGGAGTGGAATAATGAGTACAAGCCTCCTCCTAAGGTCAGGTTTAATGGTCGTGTTGCGAACACACCTAGCAGCTCTTCATCTGGCGGAGAAACCGGAACCCTACTCTCGGTTCCAACTGTCTAATTTTCCAGCGTGTTCTGCACTGTGTCCAGGGACGGTATGCCCGTAATTTCTGGTGAGGAGAAGATGTTGAGCTCTTGCTGCCATGAGTCAACAGAGTTGTCTCCCATGTCTACCAGACCTACTCCCAAATTCACAAAAACCTCCAAATTAAACTGAACTATCCAAAACGAAACGAGTCGCGACAATGTCCAATTACACTTGCCATTTTTTATTATATATTATTATATATTATATGTATTTTATTTTTATTATATGTTATTTTATATTATATAAATTGCCACAATAGTATTAGGATATTTTTATTGGCTTCTTTTGATTAAAAGTTGAACTGCCTAAAAGTGCATAGATCTCATCTAGGACCCTTTAAGATTCATAATAACAACTATTGTTATAGGATTTTATTCTCCAAATGAAACACCAAAACCATACATCATAACACTATTTGGAGTAAAACACAACTTGCTTTGTGATGCAGGAGCATAGGCTCATGGAAACGAATTCATCCATGGCTTGATCAAAGTCATATGAATTGAGAGACCTAGGGTCTCAACACTTGTAAATTATTTTATCTTGATTAAAAATTGAATAATCTGGAAGAGGACACTTGTCCTTTCCACTTGTAAATGTTTGGCATTAGAGGAAATTTGGGGTCTAAAATGGGCCTTATAAGAAAACGTGCCAACATAATTTTTTGTGAGTTGGAATTCAAGAACCAATAGAATTTCAATAAAATAAGTCAACCATAATGGTTGAATTGACATATTTGTCATTAAAAAAAACTATTTTTTTTGTTCGTATTTTCGACATATCTCATTGTGTTTTTACTCAAATTTCGATGGGGAGAGCTCGTTGGATGCGGAATTTGATTCCGCATCCAATGAGTACCCACACTGCATAGTTTTGATGGACCCTGCTACCCCAAAAACAAGAAATACCTGAAAAAACATGATGATGACATCATCATTACGTTTTTTCAGGTATTTCTTGTTTTTGGGGTAGCGAGGTTTGTCAAAAGTATGCAGTGTGGGTACTCGTTGGATGCAAAATCAAATTCCACATCCAACGAGCTCTCCCGATCAAAATTTGAGTAAAAACACAGGGAGATATGTCGAAAATACGAACACAAAAAGAAGTTTTTTTCTTTCTTCCTCCAAAATTAATCAATATTATTTTATTATTTTAACCATTATTTTATTATTTTAACTATTATTTTATTATTTTAACCATTATTTTATTATTTTAACTATTATTTTATTATTTTCCTTAGGAGGCCCATTTTAGACCCCAAAATTCCTCTAATGGATAAGAGTTGTTAGTTTGTTAGTGAGTCACTGATGACTCGTAGGGGTCAGTTGAGTTTATTAAGGATTCTGTTCCTTAATTATAGGATCTGTAAACAGAAATAGAATAGAACTAGAGGTTTATTTAATGCAGATCCAAATTGTTTAGTTAGGTAACTTAGGTTAGCTCGAGGATCTTTTTGTTAGCTCATTTTGAGGTGAGGCAGCTCGCAGAAGCTTGGGTAGCTCGAGAAGGATAGAGAGGGAAGATAGAAACTAAGGGTTTGCCTGAAATTCACTTTCTGAACAAGGTTTTTGTAAAACTAAGGTCTGCATAGAGTTATGGCAGTTGGTGCCTGCATCACCTGCCAAGCATGTAATATCTCTCATGAAATGGACCAGCTCAATGAGTAACCTTCAAGCATGTAATATCTCTCATGAAATGGTGTATAAAATAGTGTAAGCATGCTTCAAATGATGCCTCAATGAGTAACGTCCTATAGAGTGGATGTTTTAACCTCTGTGCACCCACGTTGAGCTAATGCAAATCCAAAAGTTCTATACTCTGTCTAAAAACACAGTCTCCATTTTAATACCAACACAGAGCATACTATGTCAAGCCAATGGGCTGCGGCACCATTGCTATAATGGCGTAGCCCATGGCATAATGCCCCAAGCTTTAGAATATTTCTTGAGTTAATTTACAAACAATAAAATCAGAGTGTCATGCATACTCCCAAACCCAAACCATTATTAATGCACAGAGTAAATCCCATAGGATGAAAGCCACGAATCGAACCCAATAAGTCAGCAATTCAAAATGCAGCATTAAATATACTACACAGTCCCAAATCTTTACCCAGTATAATCTTTTATAAACGTCGAATGAAATCGTATATACCAAATCACATTGCAGTCCTTACATAAAAGCCAACATGCAATGAATTTACACCGTGAGGCATGAAGCCTCTTTTACAACAGTCAAACTATTAAAAATGTTAAATGGCAAAGTCGTGAGCTATGGCACCATTACAAGTAATGGTGCAGCCATGGCCCAAAGATGCCAAACCTCCCAACAAGAGTCCATTAAAAACCAAAGCAAGCTACATTATAAACCCCGAAGGAAGAGTCAACAAATGCCACATGAAACCCCAACCCAGTAAATTTTTCCAACTCATAAATGCCCAGAACGAGAGGAGGCAAGTAAATCTTGCTAGCATGATTACCATGTCCGTGAAGAAGAAATCCCAAATCGATAGTGTAGCCTGTGCAAACCCCGGAGCGCCTTTGTGTTCACCTATAGACAAACCAACAATGGCATGAAAAGCATGACCATGCCATGGAGAATACAATGAAGCAATGCATTTTTACACATAGTCGGTTTAGCTTACCTGCGAATAGATGGGGTTGTCTCCCTTCTCCAAATGCGCAGAGGCCACACTAAACCAAAATTCCAAAAACCATATTGCACAAGCAGCTAGTGACCATTAACGCATGCTCAAACCCTCACCATAGTTTATGGAATCATCATTATACCATATACCAACCAAGTCATATGTTAAACCCTCTATCCTATGGTTTCGCCACCCTTTAAATATCAGTGCAGACTTAGTACTTAGGACATGGTATTCATACCATAGTCTCCCAGCCTTATGGTATGAGCAGTCCTTAACACTATCATATAGTATTTACAATGTTTATCAAACCTGTGCAAAACTAGAGAAATTGCGTAATTACATCTATAGATGCACTACAAAATGAATGATCACTATAATAGCGACTCACGGATACGAGAGGGGGTGAGGCGCGAAAGCCCTATTCTAAGTTCATGACCTGAACAACGAGTTTCTCATTTGTAAGGTAAGAAGGTTTGTAAATTGAATCCCTGGATAACCCACTAAATGAGGAAGGGTTTGTCTGCATTCAAGCTTGTCCCACAAAGGAGCAAACATCACAGTGCGCACAAAAAACCCTTGTCACAAAAAAACATTATATATTATATGTTTTTTATTTTTATTATATATTATTTTATATTATATGTACTTTATTTTTATTATATGTTATTTTATATTATATAACTTGCCATAATAGTATTAGGATATTTTTATTATATCCTAACTTGAATAAAGAACCTTCACATTAATGAGGGAAGAACCATCTTGTGAGCATGGTGGTGATGATGATGATGTTCATGTCGATGATGACGATGTTGTTGATGATGATGATGATGTTGATGATGATGAATATGATTATGATGTTCATGTCGATGATGACGATGTTGTTGATGATGATGTTGATGATGTTGTTGTTGATGATGATGATGTTGATGATGACGATGAAAATGATGATGATGATGATCCTGATGATGATGATAATGATTGTGATGACGACGACGATGATGATCTTGATGATGATGATCATGATGATCATGAGAATGCCGATGAAAATGATGATGACGATGATGATGATGATGATGATGACGATGATGACGATGATGATGTTGATGTCGACGATGACAATGATGATGATGATGACAATGATGATGTTGATCATGACAACAATGATGATGATGATGATGATGATGATGAAGATGATGGTGGTGGTGATGATGAAGACGAT
This sequence comes from Pseudotsuga menziesii, assembly GCA_001517045.1. Taxonomy (NCBI): domain Eukaryota; kingdom Viridiplantae; phylum Streptophyta; class Pinopsida; order Pinales; family Pinaceae; genus Pseudotsuga; species Pseudotsuga menziesii. Next base: position 333,654 of record LPNX010605340.1, read on the forward strand.
GACAATGATGATGATGATGACAATGATTATGTCGACGATGACAATGATGATGATGAAGATGATGACAATGATTATGATGATGATGAAGACAATGAGAATGATGATGATGACGACAATAATGATATCGACGATGACAATGATGATGATGATGATGACGATGATTATGATGCTGATGAAGACGATGATTATGATTATGACGATGATCATGATTATGATGATGATGATGATCTCGATGATGATGATGATGATTATCATCATCATGAGGATGACAATGATGATGATGTTGATGATGAGTATCATCATCATGACGAAGATGATGATGCGCCATTTGTATCATCATTTGTGTCAACATTGTAAGGATTGGCCATATCATCATCGTCATCATCATCAGTTATGCTCATTGTGTCATCGTCGGAATAATCTTCAATGTCATTGTCTGCTACATCATCTAATTCAACTATTCCTTGGACATCTTCTGTTGGATCATCATCATCATCTAACTCAAGTTGATCATGCTCTTCGTCATCATATTCTTCTTCCAGAGAACCCTCTTCATTACCATCATCTAGGTTATACTTTATCGGCCTTCCCCTTGGATCATGTCTCACAACAAACGACCAGCCCGCTTTACCTGGAACCTCTGAGTAAAATACTTGTTCACATTGGCTTGGAAGAACATAGGGCTCTGTTCCTAGCTCAAACAACCTTGTGTTTACCATGGTAAACCCATTATCATGTTCGATAATAGTTCTATTGGGATCATGTTGATTCAATCGTAACATGTACCATTTGACAACGAATAGAACTACCTTAAAGGATTTAAAGTCACACTGTATAATATCTTCCAAATACCCATAGTATCGATTTTCTGAGACTTCTGGATGTCTATCAGTTCTAGATGAAACATTGGTAACCTCAAAGACAGTTGAAACCCTAGAATCTGATGTTTTCTTTGTTTCATCCAGTTTTTTGATCCGATATCTACCTCCATTGCAGACCATAGCCTTATGGTGTTTTATCTGCAATAAGCAATACATGAAAAAATTACACAACCATTCAGTCCTTATGCAAGAATACATGGAAAAAAAGAACATGTACATCAATAAGTATCAAACAAAATAAAAGATTTTGAGGGATATTTGATTAATTATATACTTGCCATTTTATCTTTTACACCATATGCCAAATCGATTTCCCTTTCTGTTAGATTGTTATCTCCATTGCATTGTGCTTCTTTTACCAATGAAGCCACACCTTCCCATGATATTCCATGACCCAATTGTGCGCATCGTTCAATCCATACCTTCATCCAGTCAAGATTGTTTACGATGTATAAATGAATTGCATCCCATTCTCGACCAATTGTTTAATGACAATAACCATTAAAATCAAAGAAAGGTGTAAATCTCCTGAACAAAGATGTATATGCTCTTAATTGAAGAAATTATGACTAGAAAATACAATTAGAATATGAAGGATATAATAAAAATCTAGTAGCTAATAATTACCTTTCAGCTTCCTCAATATACCTTTCCCCTTCAGTTACTCCCCTTCAAATTTTTTATTGGAGTTGGGATCACAAATGTGACGTAAATTGAGCTTTGATGCTAAAATAGGAAGATATTCGCTAACATACAACATGTTTTGGTATACCATATATCCTTCCATCATAGAACCCTCTGGATGTGCTAGTTGTCTTACCAAACCCTTCATAAATTTCAAGTGCCTCTCAACCATCCACATGGACCTTGAGTGCACAGGTCCACACAACTCAACTCCTCAACTTGGTGTATGAGGTAGTGTTCCTGTGCATTGAAAAATGTCGATGGTAGATGCTTCTGTATTTCACACATGAGATGAGGAATTTCTCTCCTCCAATACTTTATATCTTCTTTATGGATTTCTTTAGATGTCAACCATCTACAAGTAATGCAAACGAATAATGATATTTAACAAAAATAAACATTAAATTACAATATATGCTGAAATAGTGCACAAAAAAAACAAATATAAATTATTATACAGAGAATTAAAGAAACACTAAGCACATGCAAGTAATCACTTGTTACCTCATGTATTTACCAAGATTATATATAACTTGTTTGACATTGTTGTCGAAGTTGTCTGGGAGAGAGAGATGTAGAACATATTGTATCAATATACAAACCACGCCATTTATTAAAAAAAGAGTATACAAACAAGAAAAAATCATATGGACATAACAATAATAATTACCTTGATGAAGACATGCCAATCATGTTTTTTGACCCCCGCAAAATCACCTTTTTTAGTTATGATATTCTTCAAGTTTGCACAAAAACCGGTGGGAAATTTAATTTTCCACATTACTTCTTTGACAACATTTCTTTGTTGCTCCGTAAACATCCATGGAATTGAGTTTATATTAACTTGTTCTTCGTTGGTATGAAATTGGATGACGTCTTTCATTGCATGGTTGCTTTCTTGAATGTCTTTGCACACTTTCACGACTTTATCTTTCTCCCTCCTTAGCTCTAGTAGTCGCCATAAGGTTTCAGTAACATTCTTTCCAATATGCATTCTATCAAACAAATGAGCAATTTGTAGGTGCTCATAATAGGGCAACCTGCTGAATTGAATAGGATAACTTTTCATTCCTCATGGAAGACCATTAATGCATTCATGATCACGATGGACATCATGAATATTAGTTTATAATTAATAAATTACATCATAAATCAAATATGGCCACTACAACAAACAACTCACAATAAAAATTAAAATACATAAAAATTCATATACGATGATCCATACGTACCATGATGATGATTTCTATTGTATTGCATCTTCCAAAGGTGAGGTGTCATTCTCCGTGGTTTTAATGCAGTCTCCTGCTTCCCATTGAAAATATTTCTTTCAGTTGTTCTATACCTGTGATTATTAGAGAGGAAATGCCTATACTCATCAAACACATCCTTTCTTAAGCTTTTTGAATGTCGAGATTTTATCTTAGGACCACAAACTGGACATCCAAATTTACCCTTTGTCTAATGACCTACAATATTTACATATGGAATATCTATGTCGAATATAATCATTTATAAAATATTCTAACTACTCCATATCATTAAATGCAATTAAAGTGGAACTTAAAATTACAAACCGCAAAATGAAGTTAACCCAGGGGCATCGTGTATTGTCCATACAACCATTGCATGGAATTGAAATTGCCTTTGTCGTATTTGTCTAGATACGTCATACATAGTTATGCCATTCCATAACTTCAGTAGCTCATCTATAAGAGGTTCGATGTATACATTCATATCTTTGACTTGGAACTTACCTGATTCATAATTTGAAGAACATATAAAATATATCATTATGAGAATCATTAAGATATATAAACCATGCAGAAGAGTAAAATAATAGATATATATATGAAATTAAGATACATATTACGACAAATGAGATGCCACAACTACATTATAAATAAAATAGTTTTCGTCAATAAAACCTGGAATAATCATCGACAACATTATGTGCTCCCTCTTTATTGACAGCCATGGAGGAATGTTATTGTTGATAAAAAAAATAGGCCACACAGTGTAAATGGATTTCATCTGTGCAAATGGATTAACACCATCTATTGGCAAAGAAATCCTAAGATTGTGTGGTTCTTCTTTAAAGTGAGGCCACTTTTCCTCAATATCTCTAAAAGTAGTACCATCTGCAGGCATTCGGATAACATCATCTTGACTTCTGTTCCTGGCATGGTAATCCATAAATTGTGCTATGTTTTTGCACCTGAACAGTCATTGCAAATGTGGAATGATGGGAATATAACGAAAAACCTTTCGAGGCACCTTTTTTGTTACTTTATCTGTACGATATCTACTTACATGACATTCCGAACATTCTGTTGCAAATTCATGCTTATTATAATATATAACATGGTCATCGGGGCATGCATGAATTGCTTCATAATGCATTCCAATCTCTTTCATAATGGAAGATAAATCTCGAAATGTGCGAGGTAAAATATTTGATGGTGGTAACAAAAAATCAGCTATCAAGCTACAAAAAAAAACAAAATTGTTAATGTAATAAATAAATAATATTAACGAAACACGCTTCATCCGTACGTTGATCAATAATGAGTTAATAATACAATTATTAGAGGAATGCAAATAAACTTTATCGCGATTCTATATATGTGATGGATTATTTTAGATACCTTAGCATACGTGTGATTGCAATGTTTGAAAGACCATTCATAACCTTCAAGTTCATTATCAACAATATAGTAGAGAGAAGATTTGTTTTGGAGCCTTCATAAAGGGGTTCATATGCCTTATCGAGAAGAGGTATATTGTGAACATCATCAAAGTCATCATCATTTTCATTATCAACATCATCGTCATCCATTCTAACGTTAAATGAATCATGGAACAATGTATTTGTACCATCATCTTCAATTACATCATCGACATGCTCACCTTGTTCAATATGATCATTCACTTATTCTCCATTAAACATACACGCTCCATGATCCTGATCCTGAACTTGTTCTAAAAGCACTTCCTCTGGACGACATGCTATAGGGTGTCTTTCCTTTAATATAAATACATGGAAACATCAATAGATATACATTAATATATGAAAAAAAAATACATACAATTACAAAAAAAATGAATATAATGATGTTTATAATGCTAAACCTACAAATGGATGATATTCTTTCCCCCCCTCGGCGTGTCCATGTTCCCTGCAATGTTTTGTGGCTGTTGAGATCAATATTCTTCTCCTCTTAAATCCCCTACATTGAGTACATGGACAATAACATTTGCCATCACCCCTTCGTTTCGCTGCATCCCATAGTCTAGCAAGCAATTATCGGTTGTCTTCGTTTGGATCCGGAATATTTAATCTATTTGACATTTTGTCATAAACTTTGTTAATGAATATAACCGATTGTCTTAAAAAATCAAGTTCCACGCATCAACCATGCATCAAGGTTTTGTCAAACGGAGAGAAATCGAAGAATAAAAAATTCTCGGCAAACTGTCTATCGATGAAAAAAAAATTTCCCACAACCGCCCATTGAAGAATAAAAATATTCCTGAAAACATCCGTTGAGGAACAAATAATTTTCGCAATCGTTCGTCTCTTCGACAACAAACATGTCGAAATGTTTAAAACAATTTATATTTATAATGGACATGCGTCGGATATTCGACGCCTTGAACATAGGTACCGTTAAAACTATGGGACCATAAAATTTAAAATCATGTAAACCTTAATTTTTTTGGGTTCACGGACGTCGAAGATCCAACATTTAGGTGTCGAATAACCGCCACTACGGGAGTCGGACATCCGATGCCTATCCGGCACAGATGTGTTGGGTAACCGCCACTACAAGCATCAGAATTCCGACTCCAGTGTGTCGAATAATCAATGTCGCTAGAAATATTTTGTTGTTGGCATTCTGTAGATTGATTGTTCTTCGACACATCCGTGTGAAATGTCGGATGATGTCGGATTTCGGGTTCAAATTTTGTAGTGGCAGGGGGCACGATGGGGACGAAAATCAAATCAGTTTATAATTACTTCGTAGAACTATCACCAACAACATAACACTGTTGAAAACTAATCCAACCCTTTAAAACATCGTTGGAGGAGCAGACAAGTGGAATGGTGTTGAAGGCCGAGAGCCTCGGCTCTCCACCTTCATTTGTAGAGCAGAGACCAAAATCGCGCAGTACAAATACACTGAACTCAGTACACAGACGAGATAAACAATTAGAGTTTTCAAAAGGACAATGTGTGCCAACTGGAGGCCTTCATGTGGCTCCATTAAAGCCACTAAGATTTTAATATTTACCCAAAACCACATAGTTCAAACACCATCAAACTTACCTTTGTCTTGCTCCATGTTACATTATACTTTCCTATGTTTTAGCATCATTGGTTGCTATATTTTGGTTGTTCCATGGAATAACATAAAGGCTCTTCTTAGTAGGTATTTTTGGTTCAAATACTTAGGGATAGCTTGAGTTCTTTCCTTAGCATAGTAAGGCCTTAGTAACCTTTACCTAGGCCTTTTGGGTCTGACCAAAACAAAATGAGTGTTCCACCATAACAACCTACATTTGAATAAGTAAGCTATGTGTTAGCTAAGATCTAAGTAAGACTCGTAAACCCTTACCCCTAGCAACACAATAGGGTGGGAAGGTATCTTAAAAACATAACAAGCAGGCAGCCAACTATAACTGTCAATAAATAGACATGATTTACCTTTTACGCCTTAAACAACAAGTGAACTATATCAATATATCAGTAAGTTGCATTTTTTCATAACTAAGAGGTCATGAGAAAAAACTCTAACTCAAATTTAATGATAAATGAAAGGATATGTGATTTGTTTGCATTATGTAATCACAATTAGACCTTTAGATACTTTTTTTTTACTATGAAATTTTTGAGATGTTACAAAGTGTTTCTTGAAAACCCTAAATCAATATAACATTGTATCAACCTCCTCCTTCATATCAATAATGCCTACATGAAATTCTTTATGGGTGAAAGCAAACCTAAACAACCTAAATCCCAAATCTCCAATTGAAATTCAATAGGTAGCAAGTGATAGAAGAAACCCTACCCAAACTTTTGAGACTCTAACCATCCTCTATACTGAAGGAAAGGAGAAACATGATCCCATCTACCTAAACCATGATTAAGTGGTGGACGTAGAACAAGCAAGACACATACAATACAAAAGATTACCAAAAAATCAAGAATTAAATGCAGAAAAGGACCAAGCTTACCAACCCCCTAACCACAAACCATTGTCACATAAGAAAATACCAAACTTGGAGTATACAAGGGCTTCCTACTCCAAGCTTGCTTATGATTCCTTTGACAAAGAAGAAGAAGAGGTTATACCCCCCATGGATATCCCCTTTAGACAACCTCTTAAGGTTGTAGAGAGGACCCTTATGGTCCGGAAGGTGAACTTAGGGTAAACTCAAGGTTACCCCTTATTAGATTGGAGTTGTGAGCATTTCTTATCCTAAGAGGATGTACTAATTTTGGAATTCCTTGCCTGACCTCGTTTCCCTAGATACAATCCTTCCAATTCATTGGGTGGGTGTCTCTCCACACCAACCTATGCCAAAATTACCCCTGGACGTCATTAACACCAAAGGTTTTCTACCTATTCATTGGATAGAGGTCATTTCTCGTAATGAAAAGAGAGCCTCTAATCCTTCCATCCTTTCTCCTCCTTTTTTTGAAAGATTTTTTCATTGTTTATTTTCTATTAAACTCCACTCTTATAAAAGTTTAAGTATCTTATACTTGTAAGTTTGTCAACCATTTTGTTTTGGTAATTAAAAAGGTAATTTATGTTCTTGTGTTATTTTAAATATTTTTCTAAAAAATATTTTTTTATTATCTATTTTTGTACACTTTTATTAAGTTTTATATCTTTGTTTATTTTGTTGCAATTTACCTATGTTAATTTTCTTTACCTAATATAGGGTCATTTAGTCTTATATAATTATATAACTTAATTTTATATTTTTATCTAACTTAGTTTATTATCACAAAATTAAATAACTCAATATATATATTAAAAATACTTATAACTATATAAATATATTAAAACAATCTTCATTAACAAAACTATTTAAAATATGAAAATGTTATTAAAAAATTGGGCTGAAATAGAATGGAATATTTGCTTAATGTAAACCCAAATTCCAATTCCTGTTATTGTCTATTAAAAAAAGTCAAATCCTAAATCTTACAAATTGATGTTTGGTAATGTACTATTGAACAGAAACATATTGTCTATAGAAAATCCAATCCCAATATCAAATCTTACCACTTGATTTTGGTAATATATTACTGAACAAAAACATGCCTGTAAAGGAGTTATTGGGCTTTCTAAATGAAGCATGAAGGTGTAATCTAAGTCAACTTGAGGGGTTCTTAATGAAGCATGAAGGTGTAATCCAAGTCAACTTGAGGGATATCATTCTATTTATATGTATCAATTGATTTAAAATGGATTTATATTAACTAACATGAAGTTGTAATTCAAAGCAAAAGTTAAAATGTGATTACTTTATTTTTAATGATTAATTAAATATAGACTATGTGATAAGAAAAATAGATGATTAATTAAATATAGACTATATGATTTTATGTAAGAGTAAGAAGAATATGATAGAAAAAATGTCAATGAAGAAGCCATTTAAGGTTTAAAAAAGACATCATCAATAATAAAGATGATAGCAAGGAAGTGGGAGATCTTAGCTTACTGATATCATGACATTTTGTAGATCAGTTTCATATCTTAGGATTGTCCAATGAAAAATGATTAGTGATTAGTGTTTTTATGATTACAAGGTTTACCATTTTAGTATTCTTTATATATAAAAGAAATGACTTTTTTTGAAAGATGATAACAAAAAATTATAATAAAACCTCATATTCCACCATTATATTTTACATAAAACACTTGTTCCAATTTATTTTGGTATTTGATTTAGCTTTAAATTTTGACATACTCTCACAATCTTATAATCACATCATTTTAAATTTTGACATACTCTCACAATATAATCACATCATTTTATTTTAATATTTCACATACCCTGTTTACATAGACATAGTTATTCTGCTGAATAGACGCAGCAAAGTCACATGTTACAATTTTCTTAGGCAAGCATTCTTGCTTAGGTAGATACAGATGGTCAGTGTTTGCCCAACTTAAACTGGTTTCTCAATACTTCTACATTCAAACGCTGTCCAATCCAGATGATTCATCACTATATAATGGAAAAATTGCTCTGGGAATTCTAATTGGAGAAGCATTTCCAATATCTACTAATGCTGAACGACTGGAACTGCCAGACGATTTTCCAGATCCCATCGATCCCTGATTTCTCTTTGGTTGATTCAATTTTCTAATTTTTCTGTTAGGATGTTTGTTTTGCAACGGCAAATTCTCTTTCGAATGGACAGCTTGAATCTTTTTCTTGGTTCTCCTTTGTGCCAATTGCGCCGTAACGCAATCATCCTTTTGTTGAAGGTGCATACTCGATGATTGTTGCTTACTATGAAGCTCGCAAAGCTTGGAAGCGTTTATTATGGAGTGCTTATGGCTACATATGTCAGACATTTGATCTGCTTTGGGTACCCTTGGATTAACCATCTGCATATATTTGGTCTCGGTATTCTTCTTTTCATTCTGATTTTCATCTTCATTTGGGTGCTCTGCCTTCTCTCCGTTTGCAGATTGGTTTCTTATTTCTGCAGAGTGATGATCCAAACTCTGCAGATCATTTTCGCTTACTCCTGTTGAAGATAACGGTTCTCCTATGTGTCTGTTGCGGGCACCGAACCATCTAGTCCGCTCAACAGCATGTTTATGTCTCACCAGCTCAATTTCATTTCTGAGTTGAGCAGCCTCTGACTGCAACTCCGAGATCTTGATCTGAGACAGACGTGCCTTTCCTCTCCATTTATGCATCTGTTTTGCCAGAGACCAAACAACACAAGTTCATTATTGTCAAATGATTTGAGCTACAATTACAAAAGAGTGGGGTAAAGAGAATTCTATGGAGCCACCAATCAATACGTTCTCAAAGGCATCACTGAGTTATGATATCAATCAGTTTAAAATACAGTTCTAGTTGCTTCAGAGGGAAGAGTTCTTTTGACAAAATACTGTTTGAAAGATAAACATGTAAAAAAATCTTCAAATAAACAATTTTGAGTAAAAGAATTTGAAGTTATCCCACTACTTGCAAGGTTGCAACCTTGTCATTGGCATGAAGAGCGTGATCTTCCCAAAAGTCTCTTGATTTTTGCAGATCTTCCATTTCTTCACGGACATGATATAATATCTCTTGCACTTGAGACCATTGCTCTGTCTCTGCTTGGACTTGCTCAGCAATCTTCCTGATTGTAGCCTTGCAACGTTCTGAGCAGAGCTTATTTTCTTGACATGCTCCCTGTTACATTGTCCAACTAGGAAAATCAGCCAAGTCAACTTGGAACTTACAAATCTATTAAACAAAAAACATGAAGAAGAATACCATATTTTTGTGTAATCAACAATGCAATTTACATGCCTGTTCTGCTCTTCCAACTGCATCTGTTCTTCTAGAACTGCAATTTCCAGAGCTACTGAGAATAGATTTATATTCCTTTCGTATCTTGGCTGCATCTTCTTTGCTCTCATTCATACCCATTGACAGATAATCGAGCCTCTTTCTGGGCATAGCCACCTGTTCACCGGACAGCATTTAGCTTCAGTTTTTCTCGTTGATAGTAGATACTGAATTAATATGGTTGAATCCAATGCCTTGTACAATAAAGACTAGACGCTCAGGCATACGGGGAAGTTTCAACTTTTAGGTCAGAGCCAAATCGGGCAGGTTAGGAGGGGAATCCATTTGCGAAAAACAAATCCTAGCAATCATTCCTGAAAGATGCAAACATATTAAAAAGGAAAACCAAGGGCATACAAACTTTCAAAATCTGGCCATAGAAACTTTCAACAAGTCAATCCCTCAAACCAAGGTCTCAACAACGCTTCAACAAGTCAATCCCTCAACCAAGATCTCAACAATCCTTTTGTAGCAAAATACAGGTGATCAGCGAAGAAACAAAAATTGAAACGTCATGTAAAATTTTTCCTATTCCACTTACATCGACAGGCTGATTCCTTTGATCAACTCGAGAAATTTTTGTTCTTGATGATCTCCGGCTTCTCAAAATGTCCTCTGCAAGCCGATGGGCTTCATTAAGACTTCCTTTCCGACCACCCGAAACAGAATTATCCTACAAATCATATTATCACCAACAACAGAACTAATGAATAAAAATATACCCTCCAATGGAATTGAGAAAGCTTTGCGAATGATTTACATAGAGCATGCAGGAAGAGAGAAGGAATTGCAAATTCCATTACAGTCAAACATAAAAAATAAATAAAAGAGTTCATGCAAAAGTGGGTAAATGACAGAACTATCAGAAGAGAACCTACCAATCGTGCAGTTAAACAAGAAGCCAGGACAAGTTTATCCAGCCTCTGCTGCGGGGCCTTGGCAGTACCTTCACTGTAAAACACATCCTTTGAACTTTTTCGCAGCTTGTCGATTCTTCTGTGGAGAAACATGGCCTGACGATCAAAGTTGCTGCATTTCTTCAGCTCGTTCTCTCTGAATTCCGAGTTCTTTCGCAGTTTCTCAAGCTTCTCCTGCATCGCCTCGATCTGGTTCGGCAGGGTCGTTTGCAGCACAACTTCTGCATTCTTTTTAGCCACAGTTTCTTTTCTCCCCTACCAGAAAAGACATCACATAACAACTGTCAACACACATCACAGAGAACACAGGACCTCATTACCAAGCCAAAAGCTTAAATGAAAAGCCACATAAAAGAAGAGAATGGCATATTCAAGAGGATTGCCTATAGGGTGTAGAATAGATGGTCAACACACATCATAGAGAACACCAGGCCTTATTACCAAGCCAAGCTTAAGTGAAAAACTACATAAAAGAGAAAATGGTATATTCAAGAGGATCCTCTCTATGAGATATAGAATAAATGTGATGTTTACATAAAAACAATCAAAACCCAAACTAAAATTGCAGGATTCACTCACCATTAAATGATGAAAAATTGAAGGATTCAGTCAAGAAACATTGTATATATATCTATCATATAGTAAGATTGTGTGACACTATGTAACAGGTGATCATGCCATGTATATATTGAGATCTTAAAAGAGTAAACTCTTTTGAATCCTTCAGAAACAAACAACTTACTTATGAAGACAACCATCACGACAACGATCCAGGAAAAGTCGATACATAGCAGAATTAACAAATGTCTCCTCCATTATAACAAAAAGTGGGCCCTTTCTACAGATCTAGAAGAGTTTATTGTCATTTTAATGTATAGTTGCTCTGCAGGGCTTTATAATATTGATAATATTACTCTGCAATTGGGACAGGTTAGCAGACATCGAAAGTCCCCAGTATACTCATTACATGTAAGACAATGTAATGGAACAACATGCTACAAGACAGGAGTAAAGTCTATACATTGGGGATAATATATAAAATACACCTTTATTTAGCATCTTATGTGATGCAGCAACTTGTTTCATTACATTGTCTTATATATAGGAGTGAATATTTGGGGTTTTCTATGTTTGCAGTTACAAATATTATAAAAGCCCACTCTTCCTTGATCTGACAATCCTGCAACTATGCCATTGAAATGGCGATGACACTTCTGTAAATGTAAGAAAGAAAGGGGCCACCTTCAGTTATAATGTATTTGTTAATTTCTCCGTATAAAAACTCTTTCTTCAGGGTGGTGGAATGCATCTTTAATGATGGCTGTCTTTTTGTTTATGTTGTTTGTTGATTCTGATGAGTTGGCTCCATCGACTCTTACCAATTGCCTTGTGATATCAGCTGTATCATTTTGGCTGATGTTATTTAGTTGTATTCTATGTATTGAGATTCATATCTCTGTTTCTAAACTTTTCTAGCAGAGTCCTGTCTTTCCTGTTGTTTTCACTTACACGGATTTGTCTTCCATTCCTGTTGCTTTCCACACAGGAATTGGACGCATATTAATGTATATGGTGTTTGTAATAATTCTTCAATGCAAAAACGGTCAGATCATTGCTGCAAGTATGACACAATCTACACCTCCAATAAGACAATATACTGCTTTTTTTTTTCATAAACGTTTGTGCATAATATAATATAGGTCGACTTATCAAACACTTTAACTCCACGTGGATTGGATAGCAGTTCCTTATGCTCCTCTTTCAATATTGAATTCATAACTAGCAATTTCTTGTACTCCTCTTTCAACATTGAATTCATCAAACTATATACTTTGTGTAACCACTTCTTATTATTATTCAAAATAAATATTTTAATAAAAGGGTTTCTGTGTTAATCTAATCATATTTGGGATTATTTCGTGGATTATTATAAAATGTATTTATTAGTCTTGGCTTCGAAGTCAATTTGTTTATACAAAATTACAATTATAATGAATATTATGCATTTTTTACTAAGAATTCTCCATAATTCAAACTAACCAAAAATTATTTAAATTTTATTATACAAAAATTTAAATTATTAAAAAAATATATAATATACATTGAACCAAAAATTGTTTAAATTTAATTATACAAAAATTCAAATTATTAAAAATATATATAATATGCATTTTCAATGTTTAGTTTAGGGAGTTTGCTTATATTATATATTTATAAATATTATATCAATCTTATGGAGTATTTTCATATTATATATTTATAAATATAATTACAATGTTTATAAAGGTTTTTTTATACTAAATATGTATAAATATAATTACAAAATATGTTTGTGAAGATATTTAATATAAATATGATTTTTCTTATAATTTATATTCTCTAATATGTCAAGACACATAATGATTAATAATATTAATATAACTTAATTATGCACTTTCAATTCCAAACAATAAAAAACTTACCCATGAATTAAAATGTATAATGTATAATATTCACACTAAGGTGTTTGCATACACCTATCCATTGAAGGTGCCTTATGCAATTCATTCATGTGTCAAAATTATACATAATCTATCCAATGATAAAATGCATTTCAACTATTTCTCTAATCTGATGGATTTCCTTCTTAGAGTCTCTCTCACATTAGCTTGGATATGAGATCTCACTAGGATGTCTAGTGTTTGGGTGGATTCCTTAGGCTTGTGTTCCTCTTTCGTCTCTAGTCCTTGGTCACCATTTTGATTCCTCAAAGGCACCCAATGAAGGCATTTCCTAACTTCATGGATCTAATTGTGCAAACCCCCAACCTAGGTCTATGTCACTTAGGATGCCTTAATTGAGGTACATTGCCTCCCAAACCCATTTGGGACCTATTATTTACAAAGTCAACTTGGTTCACAGCCGTGAACCTTGTTGATCTTTTGGAACTAACCATACAATGGATTTCCTTAAGGTACAATCACTATCAATATGCAAGTTGTGTAATGAAGGCTCATTTTAGGCCTCAAAACTCGTTGTGCCATTATATCAAACCCACGACGCACATTCAAAAGGCATGGTATGATGGTTCCATATAAATTTGGTACCTTAATGACTAATTCTTTCTCTTACACTTTGATGTTTCCCTTTTGATTCTTTATACCCTTCTATTCATCTTTGTAAAGTCTCTTCAACTATTCAATCCTTGAACCCTCTTTTTTTTTTAAATCTTTGAGCCATTCCAGAATGTGTATCACTCTTGGAGGACTATCACAACTTTGTTGTCCATCCCAGAGAGCTTCATAATATATTTCAATGAATTCTAATTGATTTTTGTTCCTTCTTCTTTTTTCTTTCCAAACATTAGGGTTTCTATCTCACTAAAGAAATTAACAACTAATTAACCCTAGTTTTTTGGTCTAATTTCATTTATTATTTTGTTGGTAGAAATTAATATAAAACCTAGTTGAATTACTCTTATCACCTACAATGCTTGTTTATCATTAATTAGATCTTAATGTCCTAATTAACCTATTGGTTTTCCCTCTTATTTTCACCCTCAAACATATTACCCTCCTCTCTCCTCCTTTCCCACTTTAGTAGTGTGTATTGGGGAGGGGTGATATTCCATCTTTTACACAGTGCTACATGTGGTAGCATGAATATGTTTGTTCACTACAAACTGAGGCCTTGAATGACCTTTATAACAATAGAAGTAGTAAAACAAAATGTAGAAATAACATAAAATTGCTTAAATGACATCAATGATAGTACTTATAATAGCAACAAATACAATTGGAAGTTGTTAGTCACTAAGCATGAAACTCACATAAACAGATCATACAGTAGTATGACTACTACAATTCCACATTCCATTCTATTAATAAGTGGCCCTCAAGGTCATCAATATGAAAACTACATGTGATGAATAAACAAATGTACCATTTGAAGCAGAGCCACCCACATGTGCTAATTTGTAGCCTGTATATGAATCTGCAGAGGCACCTGCAAATGATACATGGGAAAGCAAATGCATCTTCTATACTGTGTACTAGGTTAATGGGAAACCTTTGTATCCAATCATAAGAAACGAAAAGTAGAGTAGTGTTGGTGTTGTCATGACATAAGTTTTTGTAATAATATTATGAGACTTTGTAAAGAAGCACACTATGTTGGTTAGTTAGCCATGTGTTTTGCTATAAGTAGAATAGTTAAAAGATAGTTGGAAAGAGACATAATCGTCTTAGTTTTGTATAAAAAGGGAAGAAATGGGACTATCTTGGGTTGATGTTAATCCCCAATTTTAAGTATATGACTATAATACGATCTCTAAGATTATGAATCAAAGATTAATCAACTGTTATCTCATTTTTCTATGTTCAATTGTTTATTGTGCATGAGTTATTCATGGATTATGTTGTATGGATGAGATGTTGAAAGTGAATTATGAATTTATGCAATCCTCTTTCCTAAACTTAGTCTCTATAATTCCTATGAGTGTCTCAGGTAAGATATATCCTTTCTAGATGAAATGTTGATGCTCATAGGATTATTGTTGGTAACTTAGTTAGAACCTTGGGTATGAAATTAAACCAACAATTGGTTTTGTTGTTGGGACCTGAATAAGTTAGGGTTGCATAGAATGAGTTGGAAACCTATGAGAAAAGGACTACAATATTGGTTGAAACGTAAAGAAAAAGAATTCACGTGGAAGGAGACTTGGAATTTGGATGTTGATTTGCAACGTTGGCTACAGAGGTACATTTATAAAAATGAATATTAATTTTTTTCTCTAAATTTCCTTGTTACAGTTGTTTGAATGGTTGAAAAGACAAGTAGAGTTGAATGTGGTTTAGAGAAGCCTAGAAGTAGTTATTTGGGATCAAGAAAAGGTAGAAGACTTGAAGAATATTGATAATATGTGGACTAGGGCGATAGATTTCAAATTCCCTTCATGTTTGGAGGGAAGGAAGAAAGAAGAGGGGAAGAAGGATGAGATGAGGAATTAAAAAGGGAGATAAAAATGGATCGGATGAAAAAATTCGAAGGAGAGATGAATGGCATGAAAAAAGAAGCATGCTAAGGGAAGGTGTGTGGAAAGTTAGCTTTGATATAATTAGAAAAGATAGAAAAGGGATTGTAGAAGGTAGTGAAGACTCTGAAAAAAAAAGAACAAGTTATTCAACTTGATGAGAACGCGACATTGTTCTCGTTTTTTGGAGGGTCAATTTTAGTACCTGTTTTTACCTCCGTTTAGAAAAGTATGTATACTGGTAGCACCATTTTTCATTTTGAGCCCTTTTTTTGCGATTTTGAAAATTCTTGGTCATAAAAAAGAATACTTTTTATTTGCAAATGCATTTTTTAAAATTTTACAAAAAATAATACATTTAGTAACTAGTTGTAATGAAAAATATATACATTTTTGAATTTTTTTTAACATTTAGAAGCTAGATAGGACAAAACAATATACATTTTGGAAGTTTTTCCTTAATTTTTTCTTTTAAATAAATCATTGTTTTGGGCTAATTTGTAAAAGATATGAGAAAAAAAAGACAATTCAAACCATTTTTAAGGTATTTTCGGATATTTTTAGCATATTTTGAGTTATTTTATGTATAAAAATGATATTATTTAACATTATTTTTCATAAAGTGATGATTTTCATAAACTTAACAAAAAATATACCATACATTTGTAATTAACATATTAAAAACATAGTATTTAATCTCAAAATAAAATATTAAATTCAAAACATTACAAAAAAAAATCATATCAAAAAATTGTGAAATTTGACATTTTACTCAACAACATAAAACTAATCAAGAATATCAAAAACTCATTTTTAACAATCGATATACTTTTTTTTTCCAAAAGAAAAATAGTTGTTCCTTGTTATTCAATATTGAATCAAATGTAACTAGTTAAATCACCATGATATTAATATATCATATCAATGCTGAGGCAAAGGATAGATCTCACGAGCATACAATTCCAAATAGAACAAACAATCAAGGATCACAGAAGTCACCATCCACCAGCCATGTTTAACAACTAAGAACAATCCAAACATGTCCAAAGAGGAGACATAAAGAGCCCAGATCAGTTTATCCAAGGAAGTGGTCGAGGAACAGTACAAATATCAAACCCTCAGAGGTGAATAGTGTCAACCTTAAGTATCCAAAATGATACTAAAAAAAACTCAAGCGTCCATACTCAAAATAAAACCAAAATGGTTCAAGAGTAGGATGTAAAAGCTCAACTCAATAAGAGTTGAAGCTTATCTTCCCCAATAGCTATTCCTTCATAGTATTCTTTGAAGGAAAGAAGGTCAAAGGCTTTGGGGAGTGATTCCTTGGATAAACTATTTTCCCTCTCATTGTGTTCTCTATAGACATGTTGAAAGTCTAACACAAGAAATCAGGCTTTGAGTCCCTCAATGTTGTCACACCAAGCGTCCAAATCGAGGCAAGTGAGTGTTTCCTTATCATTTTCCCAATTAATAATGACAGAAGAGTCCCCATACACATGGAGAGTGGGGATACCAATCTCTTTTGAAATGTGCAAAAGTTCCCACAGTACCAATAGTTCTGCTATTGTATTGGTGCTGAGCCCACAACCCATCTTGATACAATAAAAGTGAGACTGACTGAACAACAGATATATACCAGAAGCTCCAATCTTATTTGCAATAGGACCATCAAAAACACCTGATGGATAAGTTAAGATAGGGGTGATACCAATGTTTTTTTTAACAGAAACTGAGAAATTTTGAATTGATTAAAAGTTTGTAGCCAAGTTAAGCATACAAAGGGGGAGTTCTAAAAAAGAAGGCTGATGACCTCTAACAGTGATGTCAGCCTTCTTCTGAATACTTTGAGAGGGGTGTCCCAAATGCTTCTAGGGATTTTTCGAGAAAACGATTGCTTACATGAGTAAACTCTCACGAATTGTGATCAGAGAAGGATACAAAAACAAAACATTAATTAGACGGTGAGGTGAGATGCCCCTTAATGAAAGGGTCAATTTGCTTCTGAGAACCCGAGCAAATATTTGAGGCTACTTCCTTTTCTCTACGTTCTTTGTTTGTCTTTTTCCCTCTAGTGAGGGGAGGAGAAGGGGTTGAGAAGTCTTCAGAATCAAAGGTTTCCTATGACCCAGAGGAAGGGACCAAGGATGCCATTCCTGCATGGGATGAAGTCTCGTAATCCAAAGCTTTGGGGTCTTTCTTAGAACCTGAAGAAGTAGGATTTGGAGAAGCTTGTTCAAGAACTGTCTCCAAGGGATCGGGGGGACCTGGGGGTTCTCCCTACACCGAAACATCCGCAGCTTCATATTTTTGTGCTTCAATTTCGTGGAGAAATTCAAATTTGTTTTTGTTTTCCAGCGTTGGAGATTCTGCTAGAGGACAAGGATATTGAGGTGAGTTCTTATGCTAAGAAGCTTGAGGATCCTTTCGTCAGGGAGGACGACGTCGATTAGTGACTATATGGAACTCTACTTCTTTTGGAGCAGATGGATTTGCTGGTTTCTGTGATTCTTCGAACTTGGGGAACCTCTTGGTGAAGTGGTCATATACATGACAAAATTTGCATTTGAATGGAATCTACTCATAGTCTAGTTCTTGGATGTGACTCCAATCTCCTAAAGTGAGTTTTAGGGCCTCCGGAAACCCTTTTTCTAGATTTACCTCTATGTAGATGTAGACACATTTGAACTGGCCCCCTTTTGGTTCTGCACTATCAAGATAGCATCCTAGCTTATTACCAATGTCCACCAAAGTGATTTTCCCCCAAATATGAAGTGGGAGGTTAGGCAGTCTTACCCAGAATGGAGCAGAAATAATATTTGCTTATGGGTTAAACCCTAGGGTCCATGGGGCTAAGAACATCCCTCTCGAGCCCATGAATAAGGGACTCAATTGAAAGACTAAATCATTTTGTTCTTTACTCAGAAATAGGAAAACAAAAAAACCCCTTCCAACTGCGAAGAGAGAGACCTGTCCTTGCATAATAGGGTTCCAGTGTTCTGCAATCCACATCTCCACCACCTTAGGGCTGGGCCACAATCCTATAAAATTTCCTATGAGGGATTTCTCTGAGAGGATGAGCGCTTTCTAGCATGAATCCGTAGGAGAGAGCTCCAGAGAAGGGATCTCGTCCATCTTTTTCATGAACTTGGAGGGTGTATGAGAAGCTTCCTAAGGAACGACAGCTTGAAATAGGGCCTTGAAGGCCTTGAGTTGGTCAAGAGAGCCCATGGCCTGAAAACTTGTGAGAGCAACAGCGAAAAAAAATCCAATACAAAAACCAGGATCCGCAGCCAAAAAACAACGATGCCGCTGTGGATTGCTTCAGCACTGAAGGTGCACTGAGATCCAAATGCCTTCAGCCTGAGGGCTGCACAGCAAGGGAGGTGGTGGCTAGGGAAACCCTATCCGCATTTTGGAGAGAGCTGCTCCATCATTTTTCCTTCGGGGCGATACCAATGTTCCTATACCTGGTTTTTCTTTTACAGTCAACAGGATAGGAGTTAATCTGCTCCAAAATTTTGTAGTAGAGAGGGATCAATTTAGGTTGCTTATATTCAAATATGCAGTAGTTTCAAGAGATCCACAAGTTCTAGATGAAAAGTAAGGGAAGACAAAGGAATTTCCTATCCCTTTTGAACCAATCATCTAAATTTCCCAATAAAGATGGAGCATTCCAAACCATGGAACAATTATACTTACTGTGCAAAATGTTGATGATAGCCTGAACAAAGGAGCATTCAACAAAGAGATGATTAACATATTATTCATTAGTTCTGCAAAGGTTGCATCTGTTGGTCCCAACCCATCCTTTTTTTCTCATATTGTCCCAAGTATTAATGCAATTTTCAATACAAATCCACTAAAAGCATTTAATTTTTATAGGAACATTACAACACCATAACCGGGAGTGAGATCTAATAGGAGATAGCAGAAATAAAGATGAGACAATGAGATCATAGGCCAAATTGGATGAGACAATACCTGAAATCTTATTGTGCATCCATAATAGAGTATCGTCAGATCCCTTTAATCTAATGCCACCATGAGTCAACCCTTTAAAATAATATTTCGATTGATCCTTCTAGTTACCTCCCAGATCCAAATCAACAGCTGATAACTAGTACGACAAATGGTTTTCCCCAATATCCATATTTCATGCCTGATTGAGATATGATATTCCATAATCGCAGAGATAGTCTCTGAGGCCATAAGAGAGCATGAAGGAAGAGTTCATACCAACTACGGGGTCAACCCCCGTTCTAATGTGATTTCCATCTCCGACCTCCCAACCCAGATGACCGATGATCCATGAAAGGGTTATTATAAAACCATTCCATAAGTAGGATGAAATTTGTAATTGGAAAGCGTTGTTTGCACAACCAATCATCCAAAAATAAGTTTTTGATATATTTATGACCAATAATTTGACTCTAGGTTCCATTACCATTTAAAACCATCCATAGACTTTTCATTTTGAGGGACATACCAAACCATTCCAAATTTTAATGTTCCATCCACCATATTCATGGGGTTTGGAGATAGAGTGCCAATCCACTAAGTGCATCTTCAATTTACCACCACTGTTGTCCCAAATAAAAGTAAAAATGCAGCACCTAATACAATTCATAATGGATTTAGGTATGCGGGCTAAGGAAAACCAGTATACAGCTGACCTCGAGAGAACAAACCTAAAAAGAATCATCCTTCCACCAAGTGATAGCAATCTGTAATCCCAGTTACTGGTTCTTTTTTCAAAAATATTAATGATCCATCTCCAATCATTAGTGCGATACCCCAGAGGTTTGAGATGGTACCTGAGGTATTTGAAAACTGTAGATAGTGGATCCATTTTGTAGGGGATAATGGATGCAATGAGATCCCTAGTTTCCACATCCACATCATTGTATATGAAGGAGGATTTTTCTAAACTAATGGACATACCTGTAGCTGAACAGAAGAGATCAAGAGCTTCTTTATAATCTTGCCATTCTTTTAGTAACCCAACCCAAACAATATAGCATCATCAACAAAGAGCAAGTGTGTAATAGATAGGTTGGAGGAGACTTTGATCCCTTTGATATTGCCTTTCCTCTGAGCATCAATAATGATAAGACTAAGACTTTCAATTTCTAGAATAAAGAGGAGTGTAGAAAGGGGGAAACCCTGTCGTATACCACAAGAAGTTGGGAAGAATTTTGATGGGGTGCCATTTACTAATATTGAGAAGTTTGAGGAGCTGACACAACCCATGATATAGTTCACCCTATCAACATGAATACTAATTTGGAGAAGGACAAGCCGTAAGAAAGTCCAATTGACTCGATCAAATGCTTTGATAAGGTCCAACTTGAGTACCATAACCTACAGGTTTTTGGATTTGATGGAGTGTAGGATTTCCTGGGTGATTCCCATAGGTTCAATGATATGTCTATTATTGAGGAAGCCCTATTGCTGGCCTAAGATAGACTTGTCCAAGAAAGGCTTAATGTGAATAGCAACAATTTTGGAGATGAGCTTGTAAATCAAAATGTAGAGTGAGATAGGTCGAAATTCTGCAAAGGTAAGAGGCTTCTCGCACTTGGGGATGGGTATAAGGAATGCCACATTAATGGAATTGATAACCTTCCCTTAAATTCAGGACTGTTCAACATCCCTGAGGAGGTCTGATCCCACCAAGTCGAAGAACCAGATAAATAACTCCACCGGCCATCCATCCAGACTAGGGATATTATCCTTTTTGAACCCTTTTGATGCTTCTTCAACTTTCGGAAGTGCGATTTCTGAGAGGAACATACCAACTTCTTCCTCCTGCACATAATATGGGAAGAGATTGATTACTTTGTGTTGATCAACAATGTTGGTATTGCCATAATCTTTGAAGAGATCCAAGAAGTGTAGTTCACCCAGCTGTTTGAGATGGGTTTCATCTTCAACAAGTTCTCCTTCATGATTCTTAAGAGCCCAAATAGCCTTGGAGTTCCTTATAGCAGAAGCATAATTATGGAATAATTTGGTGTTAGCATCTCCTTCACCAATCCAAATGGCCTTGCTTTTAAGCTTCTAGGTCAAAAATTCATGAGTCAGGTAGCTTTCCTTTTTAATTTTAAGAGAAGACAACTGTGCAAATTCATAGTTAGAAAGTATACCAGCGGTCCATAAAGTTAGGAGGGACTAGATCTCATGGTAAATTCCAATAATCTCTTTATTCCTTATGAGAATCTGTTTTTTTTCCCAATCTGTTACTACACTTTTGATCCTTTTGAGCTTGTGAGTAAGAACCGCCGTGTGATCACGGGCCAAAAGTGGAGTATCAGAGGCCCACGAAGTGTTTACAATAGTGGGAAAATCCTTCTCCAAAATCTAGGCCCAATTGCACTTGAAAGGGTAGTGCTGAGAGGAAGACAAAACATCCCATTCCAAGTGGACAGGGTAGTGGTCAAAGATCATCGAGGGTATTGTCCAGGATCTGTAGCAGTCAAGTATGAGGAGGAAATGGACAGAGGCCAAAAATCTATCCAATCTTTTGCTGATTGCCTTAGCTATAGCCTTCCCATTTCTCCAAGTTGGACCAGGAGAGGGAGGGGACAGATCCACCATGTTGGCACTTGCTAGAATCAAAGACAAGAAGGGAGCTAGTAGATCAACACAAGATTTGATGCCCCAAATTTATGGATATAAGAGAGTGAAGTTAATATCCCCAACAAGTAGGAGATTTGTCACATACCCATACCCCATTATCATGCAGAATTAAAAGTTTCATCGAGAACCTTTACTGTTCATCGAAATACAGGGCATGGTCACGAACCACTTCTCGACTTTTCCAACACTGTCACGCTTCCTCCCATATTCCATTGATCGGTTCGACAATCTATAGGGAAATATATCGGGGGAAATTAGACGGCAGAGAGAAAATGTGACGAAAATCAACGACCCGAAGAGTCCCGCAGATTGGAACCAAATCAACAATTCTAAATCCACCCACAAAAATCAACAGTGCAGAAAGCCTGAGTTGCGGAGCCGGAAGTTATGAAAATTGAAATCTCACTTCCTGCAGCTTGCATCTGACATCCCACGTCAGAAACAGATCAACAACAGACAACCATCCAGCAAATATCGACGGTGCGGAAACTTTGACTTGCGGGATTGGGAACTGTGGAAATCATGATAGTGCGATCCTGCATCCCGCAAGTTGTGGCAAGGAAGTTGCGGAAGGGAAAACTACAGAAACCAAGGTCTACGGACCGTCATTCCGCATCCTGCATCTCGCAGACTGCGTAAATGGAGATTTCTAGCGGGAAACTCAACTTTTTCACTGAATTTTGGGATCAATTTGATCACTCATGCCATTACCGATCTAGCGATTTGACCCCGAAACTTAGTTTGAAATGCGTTGAGGGAAAAACATACGTAGATGCCTCTAATTGCAGCTATTCAACACATCAACATGTTCATCACATTCCATCAAGCAATTTACAATACAAGAAATACAATTGCAGAGAATAACATAGACAAGAACTTGTCCTGCTACCAGCTATGTCGCTGCAACGGTCCACCCAACCATAGGCTAGTGCACTCATCAATCTCTCAGCGACACTGCCACCCCTGAGCTGGGCATGATTTCCTCAATGAATAAGGGAACACTAGCAAACTCATAGATAGCCAAGGTGCAATCGCACTCAGCCAAGCCATCTCACAGTTGGGTATCACAGACTGAACACAATCAATAGAACATTCACCTTTAAGGATCAATCAAGCCAACATATGGGTCTATCATATTGTACACATTCAAACCATCTCACTATTGGGTTTATCAGGCTAACTAGCCAAGCTAGCATTCGCAATTGGGTTTACCAGACTCTCCAACCAAAGGTTACTCACCAGGTCAAACACAACAAGACACAACCAAGCCAACAGATGGGTTTATTAGGCTACCATCCAACCCATCTTTCTGGTTGGGTTTATCAGGATTCTAAGGCAATGGGCAGGAAGAACTGCTAAGCTAGTGAGCTCATCTATAGAGCTAAGAACACCTTCATAAGACCTATCTGGCCTGGCTTCCCCACTGCCTACACACCCAACACAAGGAAGTATCCCCTTCTCTGTTCCACAGTCCCTCGGGCTACCCCTTCCCTTCTAGTGCTCTTCAGGATGTGCATAGCAGGTTTACCAGCCACTATTATCTTATCGTGAGGCTCCACACTAGATTTATCAACCATGTTCTATGTGTCTCCCATTCCTAAGTCTTGTACATACCTCAGACCCGAACCAGGGTGCGCAACAAAACAACCACAGGGAGAATCCACCACACCGGCTTTACTCTAGAGCATGAGTAATAGGGTATCATACACTCTATAGTTTAAGGCAATGTTGCAACACAACAATCACAATCTTTTCAAGGAAAACACTCACAGAACGTGAAGGATATACACGGGAAGAGCTCCGCTGCTACCACAATGGCACAAAACACTCGCAGAACGTGAAGGATACACATAGGAAGAGCTCCGCTACTACCACAATGCCACTCTCCTGGGAAACGAAGATGGTGGTGAATGATGAATGAATGAACTAGAATGTCCCACAGCTCTCAAAACATGAGAGTAAATCCAAAAACATGAACGCATGGGTCAAAACTAGCATACGATTCTGGTGTTTTCTTGTCCATGCAAGAAAAACATGACATTCCAAAACTGGGTGCTCTGCCAAATCCAAAATTTCCCGTACTCTTCCCCTTCCAAGCAATAACTACCTCAACCACCTTCTGGCAGAATAAATGGTTGGGAAGAGAAGACAAGAAAGAGGGTAGTTGACAGTTCTGATGGGTTCTCCCCATGACACATGGATTTTCCCAAAACTAGCTCAAGGTTAACATTCTCACCCCCTTATCCTTAGGAAAATCATTCCCCCATCTCATTATTCGTTGCATTGACATAGCTGGATGTGGGTTTTCATTAATTTGCATATTTACATGATGTTTACAAATGTGCATAACTTAGCATAGAAACCATAGGCATCAACCATGATCGCCTATATACCAAACATTAATCAATGATAAGGCCTTGGCCTTGAGCTCCTTGTTATGATTCGATATAATATTTACATCATATACATTCATGCAACGGGGTCAAAACCAGGGTGTTACATTCCCCCCCCCCCCCCCTTCAATAGCACTATCCTCAGTGCTTACAGAATTGAAAAAAATTCTACACTGGCATCGCCTCAGTGCTCCGCAGAATTGAACAAAAATGGATGTGCCAATCGCATGGCATCCTCTAGCTCCCATGTAGCCTCTTCAGGACCATAGTGCTCCCACTGCACCCTTACCTGTCCTATGGCTCGGTTCTGGAGCATGGTGACCATCCTGTCAAGGATGTGCATTGGCTCGATTCGGACCTCTCCCTCGGGTTCCACCTGAATCACATCCCAATTTATCACATTGCTAGGGTCATGTATATATTTCTTAAGCAAATAAACATGAAAAACATTATGAGCACTAGTGCTAGTAGGAAATGCAATTATATATGCAACTGGCCCTATTCTTTCAAGCACTTCTAATGGCCCACAGTATCTGGGTGACAGCTTGGCACAACTCCCAAGCTTCAAGGAACTCTTCTTTTCCCTCACTCTGAGGTAAACATGATCCCCAATACTGAATTCTATGTTCACCCTATGCTTATCAGCATAGCTTTTCTTTCTGTCTTGGGATGCCTTCAAATTCTGCCTGATCTTTACAACCTCCTGCTCCATCTCCTTGAGCAATTCTAGACCAATCACAACTCTGTTCACTGGATTATCCCAAGCCACCGGTGTCCTACTCCTCTTGCCATACAAAGCTTCATACGGACTCATTCCCAAGGATGCTTGATGTCCATTGTTATAAGAAAAATCTACCAGGTGTAAGTAATCTTTCCACTTGGTTGGTTTTTCCATCATGTACATGTGAATCGTGTCTTCAAGCACTTTATTTACCCTCTCTGTCTGCCCATCAGTCTGAGGATGGTAAGCAGTGTTGAAGTTTAGCTTTGTACCCAAATCCACAAACAACCCCTTCCAAAAATTGGAAGTAAACTTGACATCTCTGTCAAAGACTATTGCCTTTGGCAATCCATGCAATTTGAAAATATCGTTCATGGAGATATTTGCAATCTCATCAGTCTTATGCGTAGACTTAACCGGTATAAAATGTGCTGCCTTTGTCAACTTTTCTACCACAACCATGATGGAATCATGTTGTCTCCAAGTCATTGGCAATCCTGTAATGAAATCGATAGAAATAACTTCCCATTCCCATTCGAGAACTGGCAAAGGCTGTAACAAACCCGCTGGGTGTTGATGCTCAACCTTCACCTGGTGACATTTCATGCACCTGTAAATGTATTCAGCCATGTCCTTTTTCATTCCTGGTCCAAAGTAATGCTTTCTAGCTGTAGCAATTGTCTTTTGATATCCTGGGTGACTAGAAGATGGATCTTGATGGATCTTGTCCATAACAACTCTCCTCAAATATACTACATTTGGAATGTAAATTCGGTTCTTGTAAGTAAGAAGTCCATCTTCTTCCAAGTTATATCCCTCATACCGATTTTCAAGGATTTTCTACTGCAATTTGTCCGTAACCTGCACATACAACTCATCTTCAGCAACATGATTAACAATCTACTGCCTCAACTCCAATTTCCAAATACTAATGGATTCCACATGCATTTCCTGCACCTTCCTTCTAAGTGCATCAGCTACCTTATTCTCTTTCCCCTTTATGTGCCCGATCTCAAAATAAAACACATAAAAACTCCAACCATCTAGCTTTCCTAGCATTCAGAGTAGGCTGATCAAACAAATACTTCAGACCACAATGGTCTGTCCTTAGCTCAAATATTTTTCCCATCAAGTAATGCCTCCACATCTTGAGAGCATGTGCTATGGCTGTAAAAGCTAGATCATGAGTAGCATAGTTCTTCTCATGTTCCTTCAACTTTATGGACTCATAACATGTCACATGGTTGTCTTGCATAAGGAATCCTCCAAGCCCTTGACCACATGCATCATTACACACCACAAAATCTTTCGCTGGGTTTGCAAATTTCAAAACCGGTGCACTTGTGAGAAGATTCTTCAACCGCTGGAATCTTTCTTCACACCTCACTGTCCATTCAAACTTTATGCCCTTTTTTTGCAAAGAAGTAATGGCATGTGCAACCTTGGAGAATCATTCAATGAATCTCATGTAGTATCCTGCAAGTCCCATAAAATATCTCACATCTATGACATTTCTTGGAGTAGGCCAATTCATAATGGCTTCAATCTTGTTAGGGTCCACAGATATACCCTCTTTTGAGATAATGTGACCCAAGTACTGAATTCTATCTCTATAGAAGTCACACTTGTTCAAATTTGCATATAACTAATGCTCCCTAAGCAATTGTAATGTGAATCTCAAATGATTTTCATGTTCTTCCTCATTCTTAGAATAAACAAGAATGTCATCAAGGAAAACAAGAACAAACTTGTCCAAATACTTGCTGAAGACACTATTCATAAGGCACATAAATATAGCCGGTGCATTTGTGAGACCAAATGGTACCACTACAAAGTCATAATGTCCATACCTTGTTTTGAAGGTTGTCTTATGAATGTCTTCATCCTTGATTCTCACCTAATGGTAACCCGACCTCAAGTAAATCTTGGAAAACACCTTTGTTCCTCTCATTTGATCAAAGAGGTCATCAATCCTAGGAAAAGGATACTTGTTCTTTACTATGACTTTGTTCAGCTGTCTATAATCAATACACAATATGAGTGTACCATCTTTCTTCTTTACAAACAGAATTGGTGCTCCCCAAGGGGACACACTCAGCCCGAAATACTTTTTCTCCAACAGCTCTTGTAGCTGCATCTTTAGCTCTAAAATTTCTTGCGTACTCATTATGTAGGGTGTGTTGGACACTAGTGCTACTCTTGGCATAAGTTCAATCATGAAATCAATGTCCCTGTTTGGAGGAAGCACTAGAATCTCATCAGGAAAAACATCCCTGAATTCCCCCAATACACGGAAGTCCTCCAACCTAAGAGTTCCATTCTCTATTGCTTCCAAAATATGAGCTGCATACAACTGAAAACCTTTCCTATAGAACTTCTTCAACTACATTTCTGAAATATGCCTCACAGAAATCACCTTTGGAATGCTTCTTACCACTCTCGAGTTCCCTTCTTCATCCATGCATTCGAAAGTCTTATGGTAATAGTCTATCTTTATCCTGTGAGCTTCTAACTAATCCATTCCAATGAGAACATCATAGGAACCAAGGGGTAGAACATTCAGATCTACATAGGTAACCAATCCATTCATCACTAATGGACACTTATCTACTACTTCACTAACCTTTCTCTTAGTTCGAGTGGCTAGCTGAACTAACCATGATTTGCTATGCCTCACTTTCTTGAAAGCAAAAATCTCCACTACTCTAGGAGCAATGTAACTGTGGGTAGAACCAGGGTCAATCAAAATAGAAACAGATAATTGATCAGCAATCTTACCTGCAACTTCAACCACAGTTTCCTGATGATATTCTTGGCAGTCCTCCAGTGCTGCATAAATCCTAGGGAGGTCCCTCGCTACTTGACCCATTGTTTCTGCCTCTTCAAGGTTGCAAGTTGGCCTTGCACTCTCATCCTCAAGTGGGAAATTCTTGCACATGTTGGGTCCTCTACATCTCCAACATTGGAGTGGTTCTTTGATCTGCTGTGGATCTCTTGGATTTTCTCCCACCACTCTACCCGACTGCTTTTCCGCTTGGAATGGTTGCTTCTGTTGCTTTCTGAAGTTAGAAGGTTTAAAACCTGTTGAGGCCTGGAAAATCGTAGGTAACAACTGTTAGGGATTCTCCCTAGTAAACATTCCCAACTAGCCCGTTACTCTCTGGTATGGGGAATCCGTTCGGTTTATGGTCCAACTACTGTAGGTCAAGTAACAAAATAAAGTTTTTACCGATTATGGCTCGGTACATCGTGTATATTTTAGTTTTTGAATTTAAGTTTGATGTGCAAGTGCCTATCTAAGAATGCAGATTGATAGAGAATACAAGGAGCAGTCACAATGTGATGTGCAGGTTCTTACCTCTGGTCTTAACTCTCTCGTATCTAAATCACACATAGCAAGAAACTAAAACTAGCTATCTAACCTATCCCTAGGGAGCAAGATTATCATTTATCAACGAGTAATGTATTTCTGCGCATGCATTAAGAAAAATCAGAGATAGCTGTTACTTATTTCAAAACACATGAACATTAATAGAGATATGAACAACAAGATACCTTATTGTTTATGAAAAGCCTTCATTACTCACAGTGGAAATTTCATAGAATAAACTAGAGTGCATTCATAACAAGAACATAGGTTCAAAGAGTCAGAACGATCTCATAGTTAATGGACACAAGGTGAAAACGAAATAGTTCACATTCAACAAATCCATAGCACAGCATTTGAAACCTTCCACCAAGATTTCTCCAATAGGAAAATTGTAATTCTCTATTTTAAAAGGAAATAGTTCTTCTTACAACATACTCTCACAAATCTATCTAGAAAAAATTCCGCTATCGACATCTAACTCTCCTATATTTATACAAAATACCAAAAGCTTTAGGTTGCCCCTTGTGACCTTTGGGCTCCCCCCCAACCGTTTAATCTCACAATTTTGTCTTTTAGTGAGTGTTGTACAACACGTTACATTAAATTAAAATTTAATAGCACTTTTAATAAAAAGGGACTAGCTTGGTCGCTGGTGAACTTTTCCCAAGCCTAGGCCTCTGCTGCTATTGATTATGCTCAATATTCCGTTGGTCTTTTTTAGATCCTGTTGATCTCAGACCTTAACTTTCTTCTTCTTTTCTCTATCTCTTCTTCTTCATTCTTCAGCCTCTTCCTTCCTCTGCTTTGTCTTTTAGACATATCTTCTTTGCAACAACAATCGCCCTATCATAAACATAACAAAAATTGTATAAGTCTGTTTACCTCCTCCATATGCATTATGTAAAATGAACTATACATAGTATTAATGCATGAACAGAAAGAATGACAAGGCAAAGAAAATCCTACAAGTTTGTGCTTAAACCCCTGTCTGTAACCAAAATGACAACCTTGATAGGAAAGACTCTTCATATGAATCCGGGTCACATCTGAACTAACCCAAACTCCTCTGATAAAAGCATGAACAACATCATTGTAACCGCCAATCCTCAAAACAACAAACCCTGACTACGCTCTTCATCTTGGAAAAAACCCTGACTCGACCAAACACAACAAAACAATTCCACCATCATAAAATAGAGTAAAAGCACATAAGGCGGGAAAAAACCTCTCGGCAATCAGAACTACTTAAGCATCAGGAGAAAACAAAACTCTCATCGACGAGTGAAAGCACTAAAGCATCGGATGATCAGTTCACTCAGCAGCCGCAACAACAAAAGACAATCAGACTACAGCTTCCGCGATCAAATGAAAACCTCAGCGATTGGAGGTTATAAAGACTACGTATCAGCGACTCAAACAATAGCGTTTCCATAGTGTCGGCGATGCCAATGACTAATATCGCGATGACTGCATATTGGTGATCAGAAACACTAACATCGGGTGGATAGTTGACTAGAAAACAGCAATGGCGGGTGACAAGCCAACTACGGGTCCCGGTAATCATGAAACCATCGGCGATCGGAAGCTTTAACTACTAAATATTTGCGACTCAAAGCTTAAAGGTGTCGCCATGTCGGCAACACAAAGGACTAGTCCTCCGATCAATCATCAACACCGTTCCGATGGCGAAAACAAATCTTCGAAAGTCAAATTTTGATCAATAAAACCAAGGCATCGGTGATCGGAAGCACTATATACCAGATGACTAGTTCACTAAGGATCCGCAACAGTGAAAGCCATATAGACTAAGAGTTCCGGAGCAATAGAAAACATCGATGATCATAGGATTGGAGGAATAACTAGTATTGCGTCGGTAGATTAGTCTTCAACCCTTCTGCAGTGTCGATACTCCCAAACTCTAAACACCGTCGATAGTTAAGCATCGGAGATCAGAACCACTAATGCATCGGTGGATTAGTTCACTACATAGTCGCAACGACGGAAGACATTCTGACTAGAGCTTCCGCGACAACAGAAAATCATCGGCGATCGAAAGAACGAAGGACTACGGATCGATGAGTTTAAAGCTTAATGCAGCCGCCATGTCGGCAACAAAAAATACTATCCCTCATATCAAAGTTAAAAATTGTTCCGATAGCAAAGAGAAAACAAACATAATGAAAAGCAATAAACCACAAAATCGGCAAGGATAAGAACTATCCGTCGGAACATTTGCCATCTGCCCTCTTAAACGGCGACGACTTAAAAGACTAATGCTCTGACAGTGATGAAACAAAAAACGATGATAGTAAAACAAAAGAGATAAACGTGCATCGATGAAAAACAGGACTTTCCATCAGTGGCATAGAGAACTACTGCCTCGATTTGTTGTTCAACTGACTTCCGACAGCGGTCATCGAAAAACCCAAAAAACATTAAGTACTCAAAAGACTTTCGGCTGGGCGGTGATAAAATTAGTTTGTTTCACCTCCGAAATAGCGACTACATAGAGAACTAAAGCTTCGATTCAAACTTCGACTGCCCTCCGATAGCGATAAAACCAAACCATCAAAAATTCAAAGAAAAGTTAAGTGTTCGAAAGACTTTGAAGTTGTGCACCGGTAAAATTAGTTCGTTTCATCTCCGAAATAGAGGCGACATAGAGAACTAAAACCCCAACTTAATCTTCAACAAACTTTCGACAGTGATGAAGGAAATCATTTAGATCAAAAGGACATCATTTTCAAATCAAACTTTAAACTCCAGAGTCAAAAGCATTGGCAGACAAAAAACAGTTTTTCGAAAAGCATGAAAAAAGTTGACCTCAATTCAACTTCAAACAACCCAAATTTGTAGCAGAGGGAAAAAACAGAGTTTAGGAAACCAAATAAATCCAGGAAAGATAAAATCAAAAGGAGGGTTCAAAATTTTTCAAAAATTTGGGAAAAAAGTTGCAGCTGCAACAATTGGTGACTACCTAGTGAAACCAGATCTCTGGACAATTTCTTCCTTAAGTAATAGATTGTTTGACAATAAAACCAACATGTTGAATTCTTCTAGATGTCTGGATTTCCCAAATGGAAATTATAAGTACTTTAATCATTGATGATAGTCCAATTTAGGGATAATGGGAACCAAGATTTAAAAGTATAGATAACTCTTTTAAGGCCAAGAATATGAATTTGATTTTTTACCTCTGTCTTTGGGTAGCTCCCAGCTTGGACACCACAGGATTGTAACATATGGTAAACAGAAATAGTCATTTGTTCCTCATTCCCATGCCATTTTGCACTTTTGTTCTTCTGGACTTTTTTGTCCTTTTTGAGTCCTCCTGCATGCCTTTCTTTCTGAATTTTTATTCAGGCTCCTCTATCCATAGTGTCCTTTTATGTGAGAGATGTATTTAATTTTCAGCTCACGGACAGAGAAGAACTTTGGCAATTTTGTACTCATTTGGTTCAATACTTCATTTTGATACATATTGCTTTCTTAGGAGATTTTTTACTCTTATTTGCCTTTTGGCTTTCAATTCTTGGCATGGGATCATTTATATATAATATAATGTTTATCCTGCTTCCTTTCCATGGGTCTTTTGCTATCATCCCCTAAGGCATTTTAAATGTGAGATGGATGGAACCCCGAAATAGTATTCCAGACCTTTCGATCCTGAGTTATTTTACAAGGATTAAGTAGGACTTCAATGTGTTCATAGCCATTTAGGAAAATTGTTAAACTAGAAGAATTCTTTCAGATAAATCAATAATACACAGTCTTATAATCAAGGATTTTAGTTAATCCAGAATTCTGATGCTCTCCTTGTAACCAAAAGTTTGCTTCTCTTATTGAAATCAATCTAAATCTAACTAAAACAAACAAAAATAAAAAAAATAAAAAATAAACAACCAAATCAGTTTATGTTGATGTAATTGTAACTTCGGAATGTATTCACTTGTATTTCTTATCTATTGTAACCCGATGTTTATTTCGGGATGTATTTGAGTCATTTCATGCCCCAATGTTCCGATCGGGAAGTTTCTATAATGAGAAAGTCATGTCAAGTCATTGTGGGTAACCCTCCTATTGGTAAAGGGTTAAAGTCCCCACAGTTGTGGGGCCCTTGGGTTATTAGACTATCCTAGTGAAGTCGACCCCAGGTGAGTCATTGCAAGTCGGGGCAATAGTCCCCACCATTATGTTACCCTCCTATTGGTCGGAGGAGGCAAAGTCCCCACAAGCGGTGGGGCACTAGGGTTATTAGACACTCCTAGAGATGTCAACTCTAGTAAGTAATTGTTAAGTAAGGCCGACATGTTGAAGTGCACTTCAAGTGAACGGAAGAATATAAATAGAGAGTGAGAGTCTCTCTATTTATCACTTGCCACATACATCACTCACTTACTCAATTTTGGCGCATTAGTGAGGAAGGAAATACTAGGACTAGACAGAAGAAGAAGACTACTGCTGTCGGGAGTGCATCTTACTGTTTTTTGGTTTTACCATTTTGTTGCTGATTCTATCTTTGAGGAAGTTGCGGGGTTTTCTCCTTTATGGTTTCCCCGAGGAAAACTCTTTGTTTCTCTTGTCTCTTGTGATGTGCTTATGTTTTATTGATGTGCTTGTTATTCTCTCAGTGAAAAGATCCTAAGATCATAATGCTAGCTTATATGATGAAAAACTAACATGGTATCAGAGCTAACCTGAGAAGAAGACACTGTGCAGCTACAGAAGCTAGAGATTCTTACTTTTTAGGTCTCTCTCCACAATCTCTCAGCAAAAGCATGCTAGGCTGACTCTCCATTGAAGGGTGCATCTTTCTGTCGAAGCGGAATTCGATTCTGAGCATTTTCAGTTTTCGGTGCGGAAATTAGGGCTTTGTACACAAGAGGAATTTTTGAGTGAGACCAACATAGGATTGTTCTCCTCATCAAAACCAAAGTTTAGAGACCTGGATCAAGAAATTTGGTTGGGTGAAACTCTGGGAAAGTCAAACCCTAGTTTGACCCCGAGCTTGAAAAACCCTAAATACTAAAACTAATAAGTTTTGGTACAGTCGCTATATTCCGAGGTTGACAAAGTCTCAGACACTCAAAATTGCAGGGGTCGAATATAAAATCCTGAAGAACACTTTGTCCAAAAATCATTCTTATATTCGCTATATTCTGGGCGATATGATCCCTCCAAGTTAGCTTTCCAGCCTCTTCCAGAATTCATCCTTAAACAGGATGAGGAGAATTACAATATCTTGGGCTACAGAGGTCCAAATGGAATTCCTGAAAATGTTCCAAAAAGGGAATGGACTGTAATTTCGGTGGTCTAAATATTAGACTCAGAAGATGAACCAGTGACACATGGCATTCCATACAACTTCGCTGTTCGGAATAGTCCTGTAACAGGTAACCTTGGGAAAAGGATCATAAATCCAAAATGGTGAAACCAATTCTGATGAAACCTACATTTTTGGATCAGGAACATGTGAGGTTACATCAGTAAAAAATTTCAAACACAGGGGAGCATAAATTTCAGATATATCACAGAAATAGTAACAGGAATTTCTACAAAAAAAAATTGAAAAATTAGGGCTTGCTGTTCCGGGAGCTTCCCTTCACTGTTTTCAGAAAAGGAGTACATTGGACAGCTCCATTTGAAGAGATCTATCTGTCTATTATCAGATCTAAAATATTCCAAGTTCTGAAAATTAGGGTTTCTATGACAAACCCTAGATCAGCCAGCTCCAGAACCAGGACGGTCACCTCAAATCGGTAAGATCTAATCCTTTGCTATTTTCATTTGAGGTTCTCATTTCAGAGTGATCTATCACATCAGTTTGATGATAAGCTTGGTGACGTTCACAACCTCCAAGGATAGAAGTATTTGATCTCTCTGAAGAAAATGGATTGGACACCTACATGAGTATAGAGGTTCCAGTTCCAGAGGGAGATAAGGCTAGAAGCCTTACACAAGAAGAACTTGATCAAGGCCAAGAAGATCATTGCTGATTCAGTCATGAATCAACTTGTATTACAAGTGTCTCCCCAAAGACACCAAAGATGTTTTGATTCCTTGACCAAGCTATTTGAAGGAAAGAACAGAAATCAGAATATGACCTTAAGAAACCAGTTGAAGAATGTGAAGATCCAGAATGCAGAGACCATGCAGTCATAAGAGTCTCTCAAATCAAAGAACAACTTGAAGCGGTAAAAGAAGAAGCGAAGAATGCAGAAGTGGTGATGACCATTTTGAATGGCCTCCCAGGATCATGGGATTCATTCATTCAAGGAATGTATGCCAAAAGGAAGTGATTAATTTCAGTAGACTCTAGGAAGAGAACTCACAAGAAGAAGAAGCTCGAGAAGAGAAGGTGGGAGCAACTGAAGATCAAGCTCTTACCATTCAAAGAAGATCCCTCAAGCAATGAGGAATATGAAGAAATCAACTCTTGAAGAACTTCTTATCCACCTTAGCTTTTGGATAAGAAACGATGCTATTATGAATGAAGAAGACAATGAAGCTGAAGACTCAAGAAGGAGTATACCCACGAAACAAATAAAGATACATATTCAATTGTCATTTCATTGTTTTGTTATGCATTTGTTTATATTCAGTTATTGTATTATGCATAATAGGATGTTTGCATTAACGACAGTATACTACTAATATGCATGTGATGGGTAAGTATCTCATGGTGCTATACAACTCTCCATTTCTACTTATCTAGAATGAAACCTCTTTGCTGACATATTGGATTAGTGCACAATCTCAATGTTGTCCTGGTAGAGATGGAAGGCATCTAGAAAGTTTCAGTGAGATATGGATGAATGTTGTATTGGCTAAAGTAGTTGCATGATCATATATTTATGCATAAGTGTTTGCCAGTATAAATATTCCTTATGAAATGTTTCTAACCATACAATTGCATTTGACTTGTAGGAAAGAATGCATACATAATCGCCTACAAGCAAAGAAGAATGAAGACTTGTTCCGAAGAGCAAGTGACGACATTTCAAAATAATCTGACAAGTGCAGTGACATCATTGATGTAGAACCTTCCAGTAACTAAGAAGAAATGGAAGACCAGTTCAAAGAAGAATGATGTCTAGGATGCAGTATCAATACGTGAAGGGAATTTCGTAGCTCCATCATGCAGTAGATGGAAACATGGTGGGATACAAAGCAAGATTCGTAGCACAAGGATTCTCATGAAAAGAAGGCATAAACTACAAAGAAACATTTATAGCTACTAGAAGTGAAGTCACATGACATGATCATGTGTATAAATGAAAGAAGGCCTTGTACTAGTTCAGAAGACACCCATGGGATAACACATACATGATGAGCTTGATGAATATCTTAATCGTTGCTACAAGGTTAATAAAGGATGACAAGCTCACAGATGGATGTGAGAAGAACTTTTGGAAAATTTCAAAATAGAGGATCTACGGTATCTAATGATCCTAGATGGATACTACTTGTCACTTCAGTACAGAATATTTCAGTGCATAGAGTACAGAAGACAGAGGGAGTACGATGCTTCACTTCAAAGGGAGTGACTACAGAAGATCCTAAGGTTTGACATGATATGACAGGATGGATAGATTACTAATGACTCTAAGCTTTACTAAGAGTAAAGAGGATTCCAACCTTTGCTTCAAGGTTGAAGACGGAAGACCAGTGATACTCCTGTTATGTGTTGATGCACTATCGTTCTAGGTATGGAGGTGTGGCAGAGTGTAGATGGAATCTTCCTTGGACAAGGGAAGTATGGAGTAGAGATCCTGAAGATGTTCAGGATGATGGACTGCATGACCACACCTATGGCATCAAACATGAAGCTATTAAGTGATGCTTCATCAGAGATGGTTGATGCTACGATGTATCGTTAGATGATTAGGTCCTTGATGTACCTAAGACTAGATATTTGCCTTGCTATGAACACATTGAGACATGTTCACTTGATGGTTGCAAAGCATGTAGGGGTACAATTGATTATGGACTCAAGTATGATGTGAATCAAAAGATTAACCTGGAGGGTTATGTTGATTCAGATTGGGCAGGCAGTGCCATCGACAGGAAGAGTACTTCAGGATGTTGCGTCAGTATGGGATCAGGTGTGATCTCTTGGTTTAGTAGGAAGCAATCCTGTGTGGCACTGAGTATAGCTGAAGCAGAGTATGTCACAACTTGTTCAGCTAGTTATGAGGCAGTATGGCTATGAAAGCTAGTGTCTGATATATTTGATCTCCAGTTGGATGCTACTTGCATACATTGTGACAACCAGAGTTGCGTGAAGTTGTCAGAGAATCCAGTGTTCCATGACAAGTCGAAGCATATCGAGATCAAGTATCACTATATCAGGGATATGGTGCAGAGAGGAGCAGTGAAGCTCCAGTATGTTGCGATGGAGGATCAGATAGCTGATGTGTTGATGAAGCCATTAGCCAGAGTGAAGTTCGAGTACTTTAGGGAGAATCTTGGTGTTCTCCAGATCGAGGTTTCCTCCAAGGGAAAGTGATGAGTCCCAAAGCCATTCTAACGAGCAGGTCAGATGTAAGGGCTGAGCCATTCTGTCATGTTGAGAGGATTCAGTTCCTTCCATGTCAGATATGAGTGCTAGAGATCCATAGCCATTCTGACGAGTAGGTCAGATATAAGGGCTGAGCCATTCTATCATGGTGAGAGGATTCAGTTCCTTCCATGTCAGATATGAGCGCTGACTACCATTCTGGGAATGGAGGCACCTGGTCAGTTACCAGGAACACTCAGTCAGGGAATGAGAGAGCCATTCTGACGAGCAGGTCAAATGTAAGGGCTGAACCATTATGTTCATGGCTAAAGGATTTAGTTCCTTCCATGTCAGATGTGAGTGTTGGCCATTCTGTCGAGTAGGATAGATGTAAGGGAAAATGCCACTCTCCAGGAGAGTGGAGGCACCTGGTTCGTTACCATGTAGCTCAGTCAGGGAATGGGGGCCATTCTGACAAGGGTGTAGGATTCAGTTCCTACTAGGTCAGATGTGAGTGCAAAAATATTTCATCATTGTGGCGGATTTGGTTTCGGCCTAGGTGAAAAGAACAGAGTTCTTTCATCATTGTGTCGGATGTGGTTCCAGCCTGGTTGAAAGTCTTCCATCATTGTGGTGGATGTGGTTCCAGCCTAGGTGAAAATAACAGGTTTCTTTCATCATTGTGGCGGATGTGGTTCCAGCCTGGATGGATGTGAGTACTATGCCCTTCTGACAAGTAGGTCAGATGTAAGTGCAGAGCCATTTCATAGATGGTAGTTGATGTGCCTACCATGCTGGTGAATGTGAGTGCTAGACCTTTCTGATGTGATTGTAGTTTACTACATGATCAGATGTGAGTGCTGGGCGTTCCTTTCTGACGAGAAGGTCAGATGTAAGTGATGGGCGAAGACCTACCTAGTGGCTAGGCCTACAACCAGCATGAAAAAGGGTTGGCTCTGTAGAACTTCCTATGACGAGATAGTACACACATGATGATGACCATAGATGATCCAGATCGAGCTATGATCCAGATCCAGTTATGATGACTCCAAGAGATCCAGATCGAGTGATGATCCAGATCTAGCAGTGATGATCCAGATCGAGAGATGATCCAGATCCAGTGATGATGTTCTAGATCGAGTATGATCTAGTGACGATGTTCCAGATCGAGTATGATCCAGTGACAAAGTTCCAGATTGAGTATGATCCAGTGACGATGATCTAAATCAAGTGATGATTCAGATCTAGATGAAGATGACTTGAAGATGACAAGGACTTGATGATGACCGAGATGATACAGAGAAGAAGAGTTGTGCTAATAAATTGTGTCGAGATAATACCTTCCTAGTTAAGAGGGAGTGTTGATGTAATTGTAACTTCAGAATGTATTCACTTGTATTTCTTATCTATTGTAACCCGATGTTTATTCTGGGATTTATTTAAGTCATGTCATGCCCCGATGTTCCGATCGGGAAGTTTCTATAATGAGAAAGTCATGTCAAGTCATTGTGGGTAACCCTCCTATTGGTAAAGGGTTAAAGTCCCCACAGTTGTGGGGCCCTTGGGTTATTAGACTATCCCAGTGAAGTCAACCCTAGGTGAGTCATTGTAAGTCGGGGCAATAGTCCCCACCATTGTGTTACCCTCCTATTGGTCGAAGGAGGCAAAGTCCCCACAAATGGTGGGGCACTAGGGTTATTAGACACTCCTAGAGATGTCAGCTCTAGTAAGTAATTGTTAAGTAAGGCTGACATGTTGGAGTGCACTTCAAGTGAACAGAAGAATATAAATAGAGAGTGAGAGTCTCTCTATTTATCACTTGCCACATACATCACTCACTTACTCAAGTGTGGCGCATTAGTGAGGAAGGAAATACTGGGACTAGACAGAAGAAGAAAACTACTACTGTCGGGAGTGCATCTTACTGTTTTCTGGTTTTACCATTTTGGTGTTGATTCTATCTTTGAGGAAGTTGCGGGGTTTTCTCCTTTATGGTTTCCCCGAGGAAAAATCTTTGTGTCTCTTGTCTCTTGTGATGTGCTTATGTTTTATTGCTGTGCTTGTTATTCTCTCAGTGAAAAGATCCTAAGATCATAATGCTAGCTTACATGATGAAAAACTAACAGTTTATTTATGTACAAGACAATCAAGAAATAAAAGTCAAGAAAAATAAAGTTTGATAACTAAACCACTAACTGGTCAGTTCTCTGCCCACCCCTGTAAATCTAACAACTTGTAAGTTGAGGGGCTAGGATTGACTGCAAATTGAAAAGGCCTACCCATTATCTAGTTCTACGAAACTTGAATTAAAAACTACATCTGAAACTAAGTCTACTATTTTACAATCAATCTCATCATCCCGTGAAAATCGAAGGAGATCGGGCTGGGTGTCTGGTGTACTGCTAGCCTCTTCCGCTTGGTAGTTTCCCAGTTCTACCTTAATTAGATAATTTCCCAACACAGAATTCACTGGTTCATTTTTTTCTTCCAGTTAAGTAACATTGTGCTTCATGTGGGGCTCTCTTAATATTTTTATCTGATTTGGACTTCCCTTATGAGGGAACCACAGATGTGACCGATCTTATGCAAAATATCCATTTAGCCTTGCTGACCAGTCTCGATTCAAAACAAGTCCATAAACATCAGGTATGTCTGCTACTACAATATCAATGTACTAACATATCTTTTCATTTGCAGATAAGAGAATCAGAACATCTTCCATTTCCCTGACTACTTTCACAGTGGTCCTGTCTAGCTGAGTAACCTACCAGGTAGTTCGTTTAGGTTGTCCATTGATATTATTACAGACTGAAAGTGGCATAACATTGACTACTGACCCTGAGTCTACTAAATAATTGTGCACATTATGGTTTAAAATCTCAAAAGTTAGGAGGAATGGTGGGGTTTTAAACCTAGTCTTACCTCCCCCACTTGCTTCAACAATTTCTTCTACAGGATGGTTATTAGTGGGAAGCTCTTCCTCTGGTACTTCAAGTGCTTTTAACAATTTTTCTTTCTATTGAGGTACAATACACATTTCAAATAATGAAATATTTTCCTTAGCCTTTTTAATGTCCTCCACAATATCATACCCCATCTCAAGTGCTTTGAGATTTTCCTTGACATTATCAACTTTGTCTTCAATAGGCTTAATAGGCATGTTGACTTGTTTCAGATCTTGACTAGTAATGGTAAATTCAGGTATTTTATCATCTATGTTGTTCTTCTATATTTTCTTCATATTCTCCTTAAATTTCTTAATCTTCGGAAGTATTGAATTGTCTTTATTTAGCAAACCTTGACTTCTTGTTGTCACATTTGTTTCTGATGTTTCTTCCTGCTTCAGTGAACCTTCCTCTTCTGTATCAAAAAGTGAGACACAATCCCATAAAACTAAAGCATCCTCTTCTTGTTTTTCTATGGGTTGATTATTTTTTTCTTCCTCATTATCAACTTCTGTTAGTTTGGAGTCCAATAGCTGATTCATTACTAATTTCATCGAATTGATCCATTGAGGGCAATTTTTTTTAGAATGAGGCTGCTAATGAAAGGTGCAAAATTTATCCATACCTATCTCAGTTAAATTCATTGATGCAGGACTGTGTGGAGGAGGTTTATCTTGATTGTTGTCCTCTCTCCTTTTATAGTAAGGCTTATAAGATTTCTGAGCTTCCTTTTCTTTTTCTAAATCGATTAATCTATTAGATAGCTTATGCATCATCTTTACCATCCCTTCAAAATCATGTGATTACTCAACCTTAAGCTTAGTCAGTAACAACGCTCTCTTACCAAAAGTTTTTTCTTCCGACTACATAGGATAATCTTCTATGCTCTCCTTCGCAGCCTCTACCTTCTCAGCTTCTTCATAAGTTTCTGACAATTTAGGCTTGACTAACATCTTGAAAAACATGGCCAATTAAGGCCCTAGAGCTGAAGTATAGTATTCAATCAGAACTTTATCATAGGGCTTATCAGCTGCATAAATATTTTTAAGATAAGAAGCAAACCTTTTAGTGAAACTATGCACTTTTTCTTTTCTTTCTTTCTTTAAAGCGCATAACCCTTTCATTAGAGCTGCATGAGTTTTCTAGACAGCATATTTATTCCTAAATATCCTTTCAAATGTGTCCCGGTCTATGATTGAATTTGCAGGCAGAGAAAAATACCATGAACCTGCTGCCCCTTTTAGGGTATGTGGAAACAATCTGCAGACTACATCTTCATGTTCTCCATCCTGTAGTCCTTCTATAGCCAAGTAAAAGCTTTGCAAATGATCATCTACCAAAATCTTTTCACTTGGGTCAAACTTAGGCAACACTTTCTCAAAAGCTTGAGGCAAATCATGCAAAGGAGGTGCCAGGTTTAAAGGTGACTTAGCCTTCCAAGTAGGTGGTGGATTTGGTGGGTTGGGTGGCTGATTTGCGTTTACATTTGCCATGAGTTTAAGTGGAGAATGAGGTGGTGAATGGATAGGGGTATGAAAAGGTGAATAGTAAGGTGTATCTGGGTCCAATTGATTCAGAGGCTGAACAAATTCCTTTAAGGCTGTTTCTACCAGTTCTTCAAAATCTTCAACCAACACTGTGTCTTCCAATATAGGGTGATATTTCTTCCAATATTCTCTTCTGGGTAAGACATGAATAATTGGAAATCCTCCGATCTTCTTTGCATAAGCCCTAGTAATTCTTCTCAAATCATCAACTACTTCATTATCGACAGGATACAAAATCCCTTTACCCTTCTCTCCAAGAATTGGATTGGGAGACAAACTACTCTCAGAACTATTACCGGTGGAATAATTTCGAGGAAATGGGTTTCCTCGGCCAACCATGCACTGGCAGCCCTCCTTCTAGCACCAAAAACTATTGAGTCCTGGAAAATCACAGGTAACAACAGTTAGGGATCTCCCCAGTAAACGTTCCCAACTAGCCCGTTACTGTTTGGTATGGGGAATCCGTCTGGTTTACGGTCTGGCTACCGTAGATCAAGTAACAAAATAAAGGTTTTATCGGTTATGGCCCAGTCCACCTTTTTTTTTTAGTTTTTGAATTTAAGTATGATTTGCAAGTGCTTATCTAAGAATGCAGATTGATAGAGAATATGAGGAGCGGTCACAATGTGTTGATGTAATTGTAACTTTGGAATGTATTTCACTTGTATTTCTTATCTATTGTAACCCGATGTTTATTCCGGGATGTTATCATGTTATGTCATGCCCCGATATTCCGATCGGGAGAATCAATAATGTAAACAAGTCATGTCAAGTCATTTTGGGTAACCCTCCTATTGTCTAAGGGTTAAAGTCCCCACAGTTCTGGGGCACTAGGGTTATTAGACTCTCCTAGTAGAGGTCGACCCTAGTAGGGTTTTAGTCATGCCAGGATTAGTATAAATAGAGAGTTGTACTCTCTATTTAGCATACAATACAAACACACTTAAGTGTAGCGCATAGTTGAGGAAGAATAAGACACTGGGACTAGAAAAGAAGAAGGTTACTGTTGTCGGGAGAGCATCTTACTGTTTTGTGGTTTTACCTTTTGTGTTGATTCTATCTCTAAGGAAGTTGCAGGGTTTTCTCCATTTATGGTTTCCCCGAGGCAAAACACTGTGTTCATTGTCTTTTGTGTTTGATTGTTGTACTTGTTATTCTCTTAGTTAAAGATCCTAACATAATGCTAGCTTGAATGTTGAAAAACTAACATGGTATCAGAGCTAACCTAAGAAGAAGACACTGTGCAGCTGCGGGAACTAGGGATTCCTACTTTGTGGATCTCTCTCCATAGATTTTCAGCAAAAGTAAGGTGGAATAACTCTCCTCCTTAGGGTGCATCTTTCTGACGAAGCGGAATCCAATTCTGAGGTTTTTCAGTTTTGGACCCAACACTACTACCGAAAATTAGGGCTTTTCACATAAGAGGGA
The DNA here is from genome assembly GCA_001517045.1 of Pseudotsuga menziesii. Taxonomy (NCBI): domain Eukaryota; kingdom Viridiplantae; phylum Streptophyta; class Pinopsida; order Pinales; family Pinaceae; genus Pseudotsuga; species Pseudotsuga menziesii. The sequence continues at coordinate 377,285 of LPNX010605340.1, forward strand.
TTTTTCAGTGAGCCCGGGCCTGGATTGATACCCTCCCCAAAATTGAATTTAGGGATAAATTTCAAGGCATTTGGTTGGACAGAACTCTGGAAAATCAAACCCTAATTTGCTCCTGAACCAACTCTGTAGGATTTCAGCTCAAATTCAGATCTGACATCTTGACCTGGTAAGATCTAAAATCTTTTGTATTTCCATTTGAGGCTCTTAGTTAAGATGTCTCATCATACCAAGCTTGATGAAAATCTTGAGGGAGCTGATAACTTTTGAGCTTGGAAGTATAGGATCTCCCTGGTCCTGGAAGAGAATGAGTTAGACTCCTATATCCATGAGGAGGTTCCAGTTCTAGAGGGAGATGAGGCTAAGGCCTTGCATAATAAGTTGGTTATGGAAAATAGAATCATTGTTGATTCTATCAAGGATCATCTCATACCACAAGTGTCCTCCCTAAAGACACCCAAAGCTATGTTTGATGCCCTAACCAAATTGTTTAAAGGGAAGAACATAAACCGGAATATGACTCTGAGAAACCAACTAAAGAATGTGAAGATTCAGAATGCAAAAACAATCCAGTCTTACTTCACAAGAGTTTCTCAAATCAGGGAACAACTAGAAGCAGTTGACGAAGAAGTGGAAAATGCAGAGATTGTGATGACTACCTTGAATGGCCTCCCTAGGTCATGGGATTCTTTCATCCAAGGAATCTATGCTAGAAATAAGTTAGTCAAGTTCAATAGACTATGGGAAGAGTGTTCTCTGAAGAATCTTGGATTGTAGCTCGAGAATAAAATATGGGAAGTGAAGATCAAGCTCTCACGGTACACTCCAAGTCAACCAAAATAAGATCTCATGACAATATAGGTAAGTCCTATCACAAAAAGGATTTATCTAGATTCATATGTTATACATGTGATGAAGCAAGACATTATGCAAAGAATTGTCCTAAGAAACCAAAGCTAACAAAGAAGAACAACAAAAGAAGACATCATGCTCATGCTGTAGAGGATGATGAACCATCCAAGAAGACAACCAAATACAAAAGTGAAGATTCTTCAAGCGAGGATGAATATGTTTTGATCTCCACTCTCACAGGAAACATTACTCATGGAAGCAATGATTGGCTCATAGATATCAAGGCTTCCAAAATATGAAAGGATTCAAGGAATCCTTTGTAATACTGTTAGAACATGAATCACCTCCCAAGGTGAAGCTAGGAGATGACTACCAATATCCAATAAAAGGTAGTGGGGAATCTTCCTATAAACTAGACTTTGGAAAGTCTCTAACAACGAAGGAAGTATTATTTGTGCCAGGACTCAAGAAGAACCTCCTCTCCATATCGGCATTAGATGCAAAAGGAATTTGGGTTGCATTCATAGATGGTCAAGTCATCATGTGGCCAAAAGGAAAGACTATTGATGATGCAATAGTGATTGGTGAACAAGAAGGAGGTTTGTACAAATTAAAGGGTAATCCAGAATAAGATTTGGTCCATGACACAATAGAGCCAAGTGAACTTTGGCATAGAAGGATTGCACATGTGCATTACAGAGCACTACCTATTGCAAGCAAATTTTTTGAAGGTCTTCCATAAATCCAATTAAAACATGATGGGATCTGCAAAGGATGTGCGAAAGGAAAGAATACAAAGAAGACATTTCCAAGCAGCAAAAGGAATCTTGGAAATCATCCACTCCGATGTATGCGGTCCTATGTCATCAAACTCACTAAGCAGGTATGCATATTATGTTTCTTTTATTGATGATTTTTCTAGGAAGACATGGGTTTACTTCATGAAGAACAAAGACGAAGTATTCAGCAAGTTCAAGGAATTCAAAGCCTTGATCAAGAATCACACTAAAAAGAAGATCAAGACGGTTCGATCAGATAACACGGAGAATTCACTTCAAATGAATTCAAAGAGATATGCAAAGAATCAAGGATTAAGAGGGAGTTTTCCACTCCTTATAATCCATAACAGAATGGGATTGCGGAAAGGAAGAATATATCTATCATGGAAGCTGCAAGAGAAATGCTTCATGATCAATACCTTCCTATGCATCTTTGGGTAGAAGCTGCCCGAACAATGATGTATGTACAAAACCATACTCCACATAGAGTACTAGAGAACAAGACTCCTAAAGAAGTCTTCTCCGAAAATAAACCAAAAGTCATCCAACTCAGAATATTTGGTTGTCCAGTGTACATACACATTCCAAAAGAGAAGAGGACTAAATTAGATCCTTCAGGAAAGAAGGGTATATTTGTGGGATACTCTAAAAGCTCGAAGGCTTACAGAATATACTTCCCAGGATTCAAGAAGATTGACATCAGCAGGGATGTGACATTTGATGAAGATACAACTTACAACAAATCTAGAAAGAAACCTGCTGAAGAATCCGAAGAAGCAGAAGCATCTAGAGTTCATGATACAACCATGAACGAAGAAGATCGAGAATTTGAAGAACCACAAAGACCTGTAGATCCACCTCTGGAGAAGAATCCTCATAAGAAGAAACCTACTTGGGTACGAGAACTTATCCAAGGTGCAGAAAGATATGGGGCTCCAGAAGATAATCACAGAGAAAGAAAGAGGACCAGATCCTACTCCGAGTATGTAGCTTTACTATGTGATTTCGTTGATAAAGAACCTTCCAGTTATGAAGAAGAGGCAAAACAAGAAGAATGGAAGGATGCTATAATCGAAGAATACCAATCGATCATGAAGAATGATGTTTGGGATGTTGTCCCAGGACCAGAAGGGAATTTAGTTGTAACTTCAAAATGGATCTACAAAATCAAGCATGCTGCAGACAGTAGCATTGAAAAATATAAGGCAAGATTTGTGGTTCAGGGTTTCTCTCAGAAAGAAGGAATAGATTATGAAGAAACCTTTGCATCTGTAGCCAGATAAAATTCCATTAGATCAGTACTTTCTCTGGATACAGTAATTAAATGGAAGATACACCAGATGGATGTCAAGACTGCCTTCTTGAATGGTGTAGTGGAAGAGGAAGTGTATGTGGAACAGCCACTCGGTTTTGAGACACATGACAGGGAGTCTCATGTGTGAAGATTGAAGAAATCCCTGTATGGTTTGAAACAGGCTCCCAGGACATGGTACGGCAGAATTGACAGCTTTCTATCCAGTTTGGGCTTTACCAGGAGTAAAGCAGACTCCAACCTGTACTACAAGGTTGAAAATGGCAACCCAGTGATACTTCTACTATATGTAGATGATCTATTTGTGACAGGTATGGATTGGTTGATTGTTGATACTGAGAGAAAGCTTGCTGTCGAGTTCGAGATGAAGGACTTGGGTATGATTCATTATTTTCTAGGTATGGAGGTGTGGCAAAGTGTACATGGAATCTTCCTTGGACAAGGGAAGTGTGTAGTAGAGATCCTGAAGAGGTTTGGGATGATGGACTGCAAGGCTATGACCACACCTATGGCATAGAACCTAAAGGTATTGAGTGATGCTTCATCAGAGTCGGTTGATGCTATTATGTATCATCAGATGATTGGGTCCTTGATGTACCTGACGAACACGAGACCAGACATTTTCTTTGCTGTGAACACCTTGAGCCAGTTCTTGACAGATCCGAGAAATGTTCACTTGATTGCTGCAAAGCATATTCTAAGGTACCTAAGGGGTACAGTTGATTATGGGCTCAAGTACGTTGTGAATCAGAAGATTAACCTAGAGGGTTATGTTGATTCAAATTGGGCAGGCAGTGCCATTGATAGGAAGAGCACTTCAGGGTGTTGCTTCAGTATGGGATCAGGTGTGATCTCATGGTTTAGCAGGAAGCAATCCTGTGTGGCACTGAGTACAGTTGAAGCAGAGTATGTCACAGCTTGTTTAGCTAGTTGTGAATTAGTATGGCTGTGGAAGCTACTGTCTGATTTATTTGATCTCCAGATGGATGCTACTTGTATACATTGTGACAACCAGAGTTGTGTGAAGTTGTCAGAGAATCCAGTGTTTCATGACAAGTCGAAACATATCAAGATCAAGTATCACTATATTAGGGATATGGTGCAGAGGGGAGCAGTGAAGCTCCAGTATGTTGCAATGGAGGAATAGATAGCTGATGTGTTGACGAAGCCATTGGTTAGGGTGAAGTTCGAGTACTTCAGGGAGAAGCTTGGTGTTCTCCAGATAGAGGTTTCCTCTAAGGGAAAGTGATGAGTCCCATAGACATTCTGACAAGAAGGTCAGATGTAAGGGCTGAGCCATTCTGTCATGGTGAGAGGATTGGTTCCTTCCATGTCAGATATGAGTGTTGAGATCCATATCCATTCTAACGAGCAGGTCATATGTAAGGGCTGAGCCATTCTATCATGGCTAAAGGATTAAGTTCCTCCCATGTTAGATGTGAGTGTTGGCCATTCTGATGAGTAGGTTAGATGTAATGGATACCGCCATTCTAACAAGTAGGTGATATGTAAGGGCTATGTCATTCTATCATGGCTAAAGGATTAAGTTCCTCCCATGTCAGATGTGAGTGCTGGCCATTCTAACGAGTAGGTCAAATGTAAGGGCTGCTGCCATTTTGATGAGTAGGTCAGATGTAAGGGCTATGCTATTTTGTCATGGTTAAAGGATTAAGTTCCTCCCATGTCAGATGTGAGTGCTAGCCATTCTAATGAGTAGGTCAGATGTAAGGGCTATCGCCATTCTGACGAGTAGGTCAGATGTAAGGGATGTGCCATTTTGTCATGGCTAAAGGATTAAGTTCCTCCCATGTTAGATGTGAGTGCTGGCCATTCTGACGAGTAGGTCAGATGTAAGGGCTACCAAATACCTACGAGGAGGTAGGAATACACCAAGCATGAAAGAAGGCTGGCTCTGTAGAACTTCCTATGATGAGAAGAATCATGAGATAGCACATATGATGATGACCAAAGGAGATCCAGATCGAGCTATGATCCAGATCCAGTTATGATGACTCCGAGAGATCCAGATCTAGTCCAGTGATGATCCAGATCCACTCCAGTGATGATGATCTAGATCCAGTCCAGTGATGATGATCCATATTGAGCGATGATCCAGATCCAGTCCAGTGATGATGATCCAGATCCAGCGATGATGATCCAGATCCAGTGATGATCTAGACCCAGTGATGATGTCCAGTTATGATGATCCAGATCGAGTGATGATCCAGATCGAGTGATGATGATCCAGATCTAGTGATGATCCGGATCCAGAAAAGAAGATGGCATGAAGATAAAGATGACTTGAAGACGAAGATGACTTGGAGATGCAGATGACGAGAAGATCCAGAGAAGTAGACCAGTGATGAAAATTGTGTCGAGAGAATACCTTCCTAGTTAAGAGGGAGTGTTGATGTAATTGTAAATTTGGAATGTATTTCACTTGTATTTCTTATCTATTGTAACCCGATGTTTATTCTGGGATGTTATCATGTTATGCCATGCCCCGATGTTCCAATTGGGAGAATAAATAATGTAAACAACTCATGTGAAGTCATTGTGGGTAACCCTCCTATTGTCTAAGGGTTAAAGTCCCCGCAGTTCCAGGGCACCAGGGTTATTAGACTCTCCTAGTAGAGGTCGGCCCTATTAGGGTTTTAGTCATGCCGGGATTAGTATAAATAGAGAGCTAGACTCTCTATTTAGCATACAACACAAACACACTCAAGTGTAGCACATAGTTGAGGAAGAAGAAGACACTGGGACTAGACAAGAAGAAGGTTACTGCTGTCGGGAGAGCATCTTACTGTTTTGTGGTTTTACCTTTTGTGCAGATTCTATGTCTGAGGAAGTTGCGAGGTTTTCTCCATTTATGGTTTCCCCAAGGAAAAACACTGTGTTCATTGTCTCTTGTGTTTGATTGTTGTACTTGGTGTTCTCTCAGTGAAAGATCCTAACATAATGCTAGCTTGAATGTTGAAAAACTAACACAATGTGATGCACAGGTTCTTACCTATCGTCTTAACTCTCTCGTATCTAAATCACACATAGCAAGAAACTAAAACTAACTATCTAACCTATCCCTAGGGAGCAAGATTATCATTTATCAATGAGTAATGTATTTCTGCACATGCATTAAGAAAAATCACAAATAGTTGTTACTTATTTCAAAACACATGAACATTAATAGATATATGAACAACAAGATAGCTTATTGTTTATGAAAAGCCTTCATTACTCACAGTGGAAATTTCATAGAATAAACTAGAGTGCATTCATAACAAGAACATAGGTTTAAAGAGTTAGAACGATTTCACAGTTAATGGACACAAGCTGAAAATGAAATAGTTCACATTCAACAAATACATAGCACAACATTTGAAACCTTCCACCAAGCTTTCTCCAACAGGAAAATTGTAATTCTTTATTGTAAAAGGAAATAGTTCTTCTTACAACATACTCTCACAAACCTATCTAGGAAAAAGTCCCCTATCGACATCTAACTCTCCTATATTTATACAAAACAACAAAACCTTTGGGCTACCCCTTGTGACCTTTGGGCTCCCCCCCAACCGTTCAATCTCACAATTTTGTCTTTTAGTGAGTGTTGTACGACACGCTGCATTAAATTAAAATTTAATAGAACTTTTAATAAAAAGGGACCAGCTTGGTCGCTGGTGAACTTTTCCCAAGCCTGGGCCTCTGCTGCTATTGATTATGCTCAATAATCCATTGGTATTTTTTAGATACTATTGATCTCAGACCTTCACTTTCTTCTTCTTTTCTCTATCTCTGCTTCTTCATTCTTCAGCCTCTTCCTTCCTCTGCTTTGTCTTTTAGACATATCTTCTTTGCAACAATAATCACCTTGTCATAAACATAACAAAAACTGTATCAGTCTATTTATCTCCTCCATATGCATTTTGTAAAATGAACTATACACAGTATTAATGCATGAACAGAAAGAATGACAAGGCAAAGAAAATCCTGCAAGTTTGTTCTTAAACCCTTGTCTGTAACCAAAATGACAACCTTGATAGGAAAGACTCTTCATCTAAATCTGGGTCACATCTGAACTAACCCAAACTCCTCTGATAAAAGAATGAACCACATCATTGTAACCACCAATCCTCAAAACAACGAACCCTAACTATGCTCTTCATCTCGAAAAAAACCCCGACTCGACCAAACACAACGAAACAACTCCGCCATCATAAAATAGAGTAAAACAACATAAGGCGGGAAAAACCCTCTCAACGAGCAAAACTACTTAAGAATCGGGCAAAAACAAAACTCTCATCGACGGGCGAAAACACTAAAGCATCGGATGATCAGTTCACTTAGCAGCCGCAACGGCGGAATACAAACAAACTATGGCTTTCGCAATCAAATGAAAACCTCGGTGATCAGAGGTAAGAAAGACTACATATCGACGACTCAAACAACAGCATTTCCGTAGTGTTGGGGATGCCAAGGACTAATATCGTGATGACTGAGTATCGATGATCAGAAACACTAACATCGGGCAGATAGTTGACTAGAAAACTGCAACGACGGGTGACAAACCAACTACGGGTCCCGATAATCATGAAACCATCAGTGATCTGAAGCTTTAACTACTAAATATTTGCGACTCAAAGCTCAAAGGTGCCGCTGTGTCGGCAACACAAAGGACTAGTCCTCCGATCAATCATCAACACCATTCCGATGGCGAAAACAAATCTTCAAAAGTAAAAGTTTGATCAATAAAACCAAGGCATCAACAAGTGGAAGCACTATTTACCGGATGGCTAGTTCACTAAGGAGCCACAATGGTGCAAGTCATATAGACTAAGGGTTCCACAGCAATAGAAAACATCGATGATTGAAGGCTTGGAGGACTAACTAGTAATGCGTCGGTAGATTAGTGTTCAACCCTTCCGTAGTGTCGGCACTCCCAAACTCTAAAAACCATCGATAGTTAAGCGTCGGAGATTGGAACCACTAATGTATCAGCTGATTATTTCACTATGCAGCCGCAATGGCGGAAGGCATTTTGACTATGGCTTCCGCGACAATATAAAATCATCGGCGATCGGAAGAACTAAGGACTATAGATCGGTGAGTTTAAAGCTTAACACAACTGCCGTGTCGTCAACAAAAAAGACTAGCCCTCCGATCAAATTTAAACATCGTTCCGATAGCAAAGTGAAAACAAACATAATGAAAAGCAATAAACCACAGAATCGGTAAGGATAAGAACTACCCGTCGAAACATTTTCCATCTACCCTCCGAAACGGTGGCGACTTAGAAGACTAATGCTCCGACAGTGATGAAACAAAAAACGCCGACAGTAAAACAAAAGAGATAAACACGCATCAGAGAAAAACAGGACTTTCCATCAGCGACATAGAGAACCAATGCCCCGATTTGTTGTTCAATTGAATTCTAATAGCAATCATCGAAAAACCCAAAAAACATTAAGTACTCAAAAGACTTTCGGCTAGGCAATGATAAAATTAGTTCGTTTCACCTCTAAAACAGCAGCTGCATAGAGAACTAAAGCTCTGATTCAAACTTCGACTACCCTCTAATAGCGATAAAACCAAACCATCGAAAATTCAAAGAAAATTTAAGTGTTCGGAAGACTTTAAAGTTGTGCAGTGGTAAAATTAGTTCGTTTCATCTCCAAAACAGTTGCGGCATAGAGAACTAAAACCCTGACTTAATCTTAAACAAACTTCTGACAGTGATGAAGGAAATCATTCAGATCAAAAGGACATCATTTTCAAATCAAACTTTAAACTCCACAATCAAAAGCATTGGCAGACAAAAAGCAGTTTTCCTAAAAGCATGAAAACAATTGACCTCAATTCAACTTCAAACAACCCAAATTTGTAGCAGAGGAAAAAAACAGAGTTCAGGAAACCAAATAAATCCAAGAAAGATAAAATCAAAAGGAGGGTCCAAAAATTTTCAAAATTTTGGGAAAAAATTTGCAGCTGCAACAAAACCTTTATTCCTTTGGTTGGACTTCTCATTCTTCTTGTCCTTCCAAGTCTTCTGATAGTCAATTTTTCCTCTGATTTTCTCATAGAAATAATTAGCTTTCCTTATTATTTTTTCCAAACTTCTAGGGTCATAAAACTCAATTATGTCTTTGTAAGACTAAGGCAATCCACTTAGGAAACGCTGGATTTTCACCTTCTCATCCTTGATATACCTGACATATCTCAACAATTCTAGGAACCTGTTCGTGTAATTTTCCATGGTCTGCTATCCCAATCTCAGCTCATGGAATTCTTTAATCTTATCATCGTAGTACCTGTCAGAGAGATAATTCTACTTGAAGTACTTTTGGAACTGTTTCCACACAATTTTCCTTTTCTTAATCTTCTTCACTTGCCTGCAGTGCTCCCACCATATGTATGCCCTGCCAATCAAATTGAAGGTATCTACTCTAGCCTTCATATTTCTTGAATAGTCATGGACTTGGAAATACTTACTCATCCCAAGAATCCAAGACTCAGCTTCTTGACCGTTCTTTGTCTCACCATTGAAGGTAGGCAGCCTTTCCTTCTTAAACTGATCCCATGAGTTGTTCCTATAACGTCTCCTTCTCTTTTTCCCGTGAGATGATCAAGAGCTAGAATCCTTAGTGGATCCTTTGGATTTATATGAATCACTAAAATACCTCTTCCTTCTTCTGGTACTACTGTTACTACCTTCCTGATTTGCTGGACATTGTCCCGAACTCATCCGTCGCTGGATGTCTGTCAAACTTTGCAACATGGCAGCATTCAACTGATGCTGCTCTTCCTGATCTTTAATAAAGCTTCTCATGGTGGTTGCAATGTCTAGTGGCATCTCTTGAAATATCCTTCCATTAGATTCTAAATCATCATTTCTGGATCAGACATTTCCCCCATAGTGTCTTGCGCACACTCGTAGGAATCCCATGCCTCATATCTGTCATAGGTTCTCATGGCTAAGCCAACAACCCACTTTTCCAAAGTGTATTATGCCTCTGCAAAATGTGTTATCAACATCATTTGTTTGATACACAATAATTCAAAATAAAACCATTTTAATTAGTTTCACCTGGCCTATCTAGGCCCAATGCCGTAACCAACACCTTGTGAACTAATTCCCAACCCACCGAAGCCCAATGCTGCAACCCACAACACTAATACCATAGTGTAGTGTACTACAAGTTGGTATCATAGAGTACTCTTAACTGCTTTCTTTCCCATCCAGGCCCAATGCTATAACCTACAGCTTTGATACCACAATGTCATGTACCCATACCCCATTATCATGCGGAATTAAAAATTTCATTGAGAACCTTTGCTATTCATCGAAACAAAGGGCATGGTCACGAACCACTTCTTGACTCTTCCAACATTGTCACGCTTCCTCCTGTCTTTCATTGATCATTTAGATGAACTGCAGGGAAAGATCTAAAAGGAAATCGGACGACGAAGAGAAAACGCGACAAAAATCAATGACCCCAAACAGTCCCACAAACTGGAACCAAATTGACAGTTCAAAATCCACCTGCAAAAATCAATGGTGCAAAAAACCTAAGTTACAGGGTTGAAATTTATGAAAATTGCGATCTCACTTCCCGCAGCCCGTATCCCACATCCCGTGTTGGAAGCAGTTCAACGACAGACAACCATCCCACGAAGATAGACGATGCGGAAATTTTGACTTGCGGGATTGGGAATTGTGGAAATCATGACACCGAGATCCCACATCCTGCAACTTGCGGCAAGGAATTTGTGGAAGGAAAAATTGCAGAAACCACTGTCTGCGAATTGTCATCCTACATCCCACATCCCGCAGACTACATAAATGGATATTACTTGTAGGAAACTCAACTTTTTCACTGAAGTCAAGGATCGATTTGATCACTCATGCCATTAGCGATCTATTTAGTCGACCCTGCAACTTAGTTTGAAATGCATTGAGGGAAAAACATACATAGATGCCTCTAATTGCTGTTATTCAACATAGCGACATGTTCATCACAGTCCATCAAGCAATTTATAATACAAGAAATACAATTGCAAAGAATAACATAGATAAGAACACTTATCTTGAACAGAACTTGTCTTGTAATCAGCTATTCCACTGCAACATTCCACCCAACCATAGGCTAGTGTGCTCAACAATATCTCAGTGACACCACCACCCCCAAGCTGGTAATGATTTCCTCAAGGAATAAGGGAACACTAGCAGACTCATACATAGCCAAGGTGCAATCACAATCAGCCATGCCATCTCACTGTTGGGTTTATCAGGCTGCAGGCTGAAACATTCCAACAGATGGGTTTCACACGCCACTCAGCCAAGCCATCTCATAGTTGGGTATCATAGACTCAACACAGTTAAGCCAACATTAACTTCTAAGGACCAGTCAAGCCAACAAACGGGTTTATCAGACTGTACACAATCAAGCCATCTCACTCTTGGGTTTATCAGGCTAACTATCCAAGCCGAGATTCGCAGTTGGGTTTATCAAACCGTCTAGCCAAAGGATACTCACCAGGTAGACACAACCAATCCAACATATGGGTTTATCAAGCTACCAGCCAAGCCATCTTTCTAGTTGGGTTTATCAAGCTTCTAAGGCAATGGATAGGAAGAACTGCTAAGCTAGTGAGCTCATCTACAGAGCTAAGAACAAATTCACAAGACCTATCTGGCTTGGATTCCCCACTGCCTACACACCCAACACAAGGAAGTGTCCCCTTCTCTGTTCCATAGTCCCTTGGGATACCCCTTCCCTTCCAGTGCTCTTCAGGATGTGCATAGCAGGTTTACCAGCCACTCTTATCTTATCATGAGGCTCCACACTAGGTTTATCAAGCACATTCTACGTCTCTCCCATTCCTAAGTCTTGTACATAGCTCAGACCCAAACCAGGGTGCACAACAAGGCAACCACATGGAGACTCCACCACATCAGATTTACTCTGTAACATGAGTAACAGGGTCTCATACACTATGTATTTTAAGACAACGCTGCAACACAACAATCACATTCTTTCCAAGGAAAACACTCGCAGAACATTAAGGATACACACGGGAAGAGCTCCGTTGCTACCACAATGGCACAAAACACTTGCAGAACGTGAAGGATATACATAGGAAGAGCTCTGCTGCTACCACAATGTCACTCTCATGGGAAACGAAGATGGTGGTGAATGATGAATGAATGAACCAAAACGTCCCGTAGCTCTCAAAACGTGAGAGTAAATCCCAAAATGTGAACGCGTGGGTCAAAATTGGCATACAGTTCTGGTGTTTTCTTGTCCATGCAAGAAAAACTCAACATTCCAAAACTGGGTGCTTTTCCCAATTCAAATTTTCCCATACTCTTCCCCTTCCAAACAATAACTACCTCAACCACCTTCTGGAAGAATAAATGGTTGGGAAGAGAAGACAAGAAAGAGGGTAGTTGACAGTTCTTATGGGTTCTCCCCATGACACACGTATTTTCCTCAAACTGGCTCAAGGTTAACATTCCCACCCCCTTATCCTTAGGAAAATCATGCCCCCATCTCATTATTCATTGCATTGACATACTGGTTGTGGGTTTTCATTAATTTGCATATTTACATGATGTTTACAAACGTGCTTAACTTAGCACATAAACCATAGGCATCAACCATGATCGCCTTTATACCAAACATTAATCAATGGCATGGTCTTGGCCTTAAGCTCCTTGTCATGATTCGATATAATATTTACTATATACATTAATGCAACGGGGTCAAATCCGGGGTCTTACAAGATTAGGTAGGTCAAATAAGCCCCAAACCAGTACATTGTTCCATAAAAAATCCCTGTTAGTGTAAGGGCCATAGTAGTTGAGCATAAAGAGCTCAGAGCTGAGGCCTTTGAACCTAGCTTTGATCAAAATGCCAGTGAAGGAGACATAGAGGGTTCCATCCAGTTAAGAGGCTACCAGAGAGTCTTGAAGAATCAATGGCACAAAATTCCCACCTAGGTTTGTTTTTGGAAAAAATATGAAGAGCGTGATAGTGGTTGCACATAGTTTCCTATATGAGGATCATATCAGGATTTATAGGAAAAAATAAGAATGGAGGGATTTTGTTTGGTAATCCCCCCAAAACCATGGATGTTAATAGAGAGAATTTTCATGTAGAAATAAGCCCATTAGGTGACAATTCTCTAAGTTCCTAATGGGAAGATAAACTGTGGGAAGTTAAGGTAGTTATGGCAGCTGCCTTAAGTCATACAGAAAGAGGAGTATAAAGACCAGTAGTCCCTAAATCCCCCAGAGTATTGGAAGGAGGTTTGGATTTCCTAGAATTGCGAATGGTAACATTTTCAAATATAATAGAGTCCAAAGGAAGAGTGGAAGGCGAGAGAGGGGACTTATAAGAGAATATGGAGATATATTTGAGAAGTTATGGATCCATAAAGGAGGGAGAGTCTCAAGGACTTAATGATGGAGGAACAACAAGTTCAGGAGAAGAACTAGTGAGGGGGAGGTTTCCTCAAAGGTGAAGGGAGGTGGGAGTAGATACAGGCTGAGGAAACGAAACATGAGTTGCCAGAGGTGAAGATGAGTTCTTCATAACAAAACAATCATTAAGAGTGACCATAGAGCTAACATGGAGAGATAAACAACAGGATTTTTCCACATATTCTATGTACAAAAGTTCACCTTTTGTAAGATCATCATAAAGTGTAGGGGACAATGATCCATACAAAACTTCACATGACATAGCTGCGATGTCTTCTGTATTAGGTGAGTCTTCATGAGGAGAGCAAAAAGAATGATCACTTGAGGAAAAGCCCTTCGGAACAGGTACCCCATGCATAAGGGAGGTGTAGAAGTTTCGAAGGTGACCCATGTTGTGACAGAAATTACATCTAAAGGGCACATTAAGGTAGTCCAATATTTGACAAATGGCCTTCTCACCACATACAATGTCAATCTCTGCAAGAAAACATTTTGAAACATCCAACTCAACTAGAACCCTAGCCATGCATTTATCAAAGATCAGATGGAAGTCCTTCTCCAGAGTGACGAAGCACCCAAGGGAGTTAGCAAGATCAGTCTGGAATTATTTGCTCCACAACGGGAACGAAAGGGCATACATAAGTACCCAAAGGTGGTGCTTTACCACCCTTTCCCTAAGTGGGTCAAAGCTGGAGTTCCAGCGACTCAGTACCATGGATCCTTTCTGGATGGTCCACATTGTGTTCAAAATGAGCGACGCATCCATCTCCTCAAGGAAGATGAAGACCAAACATCTATTTTCCAGTAAACTAATGGTAGGAATATAATCAATTAGTGGTTTCTAGTGCAGAGTGTCCCACACAATCCACACATCTTTATTCATGTTGCAGACGCTAGATGATCGATAAGTGCTCTACAACAGAGCGCTTCAACTCTGTTCATCATCACATCCCGATGAAGGACATATCTACGCTTAGAGTCAATACCCTTTACCACTTTTGATTTCCTATGGGAGTGGTAAAAAGGATTGGCTCGAAGTAGTGATACACTCGTGCCTCCACCCAAATATAAAGAATTCCCATGTTTTGTAGACATTACTAGGGTCCAAGAAATAAGGGGAAACAGTCCTAGGACCGCCAAGCGCACCGCCCAAAGAAGGTAACCAAAAGTCAAAGGGTAAACCCAAAAACCCCAAGAAGTCCAATATAGAAACTAGAGAAAAAAACAAACCTAAACAAGACGCAGAACAACTAGAGTCGGAGGTGAGAATAAAGGACAAAATACATAGACCAATGCATATACCAGTAGGCCCCCGAGAACCAACAATCTCAACCCAGTGTAGAGAAACCCTAACTTAACCCAACAAAAAATCGAGACAGGAATTAGTGAGAAGGAAAACCCTAAGAGGGATCACAGAACCACTTAGAGTCGAAAAACGAGAGGGATGAAAGAAAAAAAAAAACCCAAAATGTGATAGACCTTGAGAAACCGCTAGTGCTGATTAAAAGCAATAAAATCAAACTAAAGACCTGAAGACCCTAGAAACTCGGTCGACCAAGGAGCTAACAGGGGATGTGAGATAGAAAAGACAAGAAGAGGGTGTTCCCACTTTTTTTTATACATGGTTGGTACTAATCCCTCCAAAACGGAGCGCGGACTCTATGTGGGGCAACCAACAACAACAATACAAAGACAGTAAATCAAGATGAGCCCCAAACCCTAGAAGGAAACAATCAATGAAAGTAGTAAAAGTTAAAAGTCATGTATCTTTCTTGATGAAGAAACAATGAAACCATCATAGTGACAACGTTCGGAGATGTAGTGTAGTGAGATAAATCCAAAATTCAAATTGACACTAAGTTCCCATTAACCCAAGAACCAAGGAGCCCTGTTCATGACGAAGAAACAATGAGCAGGGTGACAGAGAAAGCGACCATCATAGTGATGACGTTCAGAGATGTAGTGTAGTGTAAGAAGTCCAAAATCCAAACTGGTGCCAAGTTCCCATCATCCCAAGAACCAAGGAGCCCTTGAAAATCGGGGATACCAGACCAAACCTGCACCTTCAGTACATTCCTAGGGAAATCAAAGACAACCAAAGTGACAACATCCCGACAAACCTACAAAAACATAGGTCCGCCTTCATCCACACCAAACCTCCAACATACGTCTCACTGATGATTATGAACAAAAGTTGGTGTTCAATGGGTTGTGTTCATTTAACAATCGATGTAAGTTACGTTTTGTTTTTTAATTTACAATAAGTTGAAAAAACCATGTGAAAACATTTAACCATCATAAAGAGAATAAAACAAATATATAATAATAAAAAAACATAAGTTATAAAAAACCATATATAAATTTTAAACAAATACATATTAACAAAATAATAAAGAAAGTTTAAATCGTATAAAGAGGTGACACGATTCAGAGAATCTCCCCCCGCCTTAAGAACTTCATCATCCTTTATATATATTGCTTATACAAAAGCCTCAAAACCTTTTAAGATTTTGTTTTCTTTGGTTTTTAAAATATTTTGTTATACTAATATATTATTTAGTTTTTTAATATTGTTTCATATGTTATGTTGTTTTATAGTTTAAGTTTTATATTTTATAATTTATATTGTTTTGCATTATATATATATATATATATANAAAATATCAAAAGACACCTTTTAACAATCCATACATTTATGTTCTGGTTTTTAATTTACAATAAGTTGGAAAAACTATGTGAAAACATTTAAATAACATAAAAGGAATAAAGCAAATATATAATAATAATAAAAACATAAGTTAAATATATATATATACGAAAAAATATATCTTTTAAACAAAATCATGTGAAATATATATTAGTTTTAAACAAATACATATGAACAAAATAATAAAGAAAGATTAAATAGTATATGCTTCTCTCATACTTGATACTATTTGGCATATTGGCCATGGTTAACTGGTACTAGGTCGCTGGCATACACACTTTGACCCTCTCAGAGAACGAGTGACGAAGCATCACTTATGGGTACTTCTGCCTCATCTCCCGTTTCCCCTCTGGAACAAGAATATACTTGAGGGAAACACTAATACGGTTGGTCATTTTGTTGATGTCGACGAAGATTTCCATCTTAGCTTCGACAAACGATTGGCTCGGGTGCTGGTTGAAATGGATGTCTCTAATGGGTTGCTAGCTGAGGTGGAGATTCTTTGCAAGGAGCGACTATTGGTTCAGAAGCTCGATTACCTCCATGTACCGTTTCGTTGCAGCGGGTGCCGTGAAAACGACCACCTTTGGAGAACTTTCCCCTTTCTTATGAATGAGCGATCGTGCACTAGCCAGGAAGGAACACCTGCTACATGTGGTCGGTCTCCTTTATCAGCTCTGGAGCATCCCAAAATGGATATTTACTCACAGTCCCTCTCTCTTTTTGATGATGTTCCTAAGTCTTTACTTGAGGCATTGGATGGGTTGGTAACTCCTTCTATCGTTGCTTGCCCCTCCATACTAGTTGTGGTTGAAAACTCCCCTTTGGTCTCTTCTGAAGTTCCTACGTCACCCTTGCTCATCTGCTCTCACCCACCTTTACCCTATCTGCCACCACCACCCAACCTGAGTCCTTTATCCACACTTGATGTGCCCTCTTTTACCTCACTTGCTGATTTTCTTCCTCTCCCTTCTTCAACCTCCCCTCCCATACATCCACCCTCACCACAAAGTCCTACATCATCCCCTTCCTTCACTGACCCCACACTACAAAAATCACTGTCGATGTTTTTGGCTTCTACCCCCACTTCCCCTTCGACACTCCACCTAAACTCGATCCAATTTGAAAATGTTATTGTTAGGAAAAAGAAGAGGGATAAGCAGGAATCCTTAGGGTCTCTCTCTTTAGCCTCACCACCTTATGTTCCTCTATCTGCCCGCATAAAAGATGCAGCAAGAGGGAACCCTCATCGAGGACTTAGAGCATCGCCTCCCCTCCCTCCTGTTCCCTTATGAAAATACTCTCACTTAATGTCAAAGGTCTGGGAGGCAAGACCAAACAATGTAGCCTCCATTCCCTTTTCCTCTCAATTCAAACTCACATGATACTCCTTCAGGAAACTATGTGCAGTACTTATCCATCTCTCCTTTCCTTTTCCAAGCTTCTGCCCAGATGGGAATTCTGTGCCACAAATGCCTTAGGCCTCTTGGGTGGGCTGCTTACGGCCTGGAACCCTCTTAGGGTTAGATGTCGAGCATTTGAGACCGCTGTTGGTAATCTTGTCAAGGCAGACTTTCGTGGAATGAATGCTCCTTTAGTTATTCTAAATTGTTATGGCCCCTACACGAATCGGGAACTTTTCTGGGATAAAGTGCTTAGGGGGGCCTTCTCAGTGCTCCAAATTTGATCTTAGGGGGGGACCTTAACTTGACCATGAATGCTACAGAGACCTGGGGTAAAAGAGTTGTACCAGATCCTCTTTCCCTGCATTTCAAACTACTTTTCGAGTCTGTTGGTCTTATGGACATAGCCCCTATCAATGTTGGGCCCACTTGGAGGAACAGTAGGGTAGGTGAAGAGGGTATCAGTAAATGATTAGATCGCTTCCTACTCTATTTTGACATAATTCCCTCCCTCAAGGTCCATCTTACATGGATTCAACATGCTAATATATCTAACCATTATCCGATCTACCTTGAATGGAATAAATCGGTGGGTTCCTACAATTTCCCCTTTAATTTTAATAGATCTTGGCTCAAAGATCTGGAATTCAATCTCTGGGTTGCTAAGAGATGGTCGGGGCTTGATCCTCAGTCTTCTTTTAATGGTTTGGACCTCCTCACACAAAATCTTCGAACTCTAAAGAGGGAAGTAAAAGCTTGGACTCGGGAAAAAGAAAACACTATGAATTCTAATTCTATCAGGCTGGATAAGGATATTGAAAACCTACTCTCGAGATCCTATTTGGGTATTTTCACTCATGAGGATCAGTTAGCCCTGAATCAACTTAGATCCAAAAAAAAGAAGATGAAGGATCATTTCTTACTCACTTGGAAACTCAAGAGCCGTACTAAGTGGGCCATGTATGGTGACTCCAATACCAAGTTCTTTCATGCTATAGCCTCGGGTAGAAGAAATCATAACACTATTTGGTCTTCAGAAGATGAGGATGGTCACTGTATAGAGGATGAGCATGTTCTAAAGGAGTTGGGTGAAAAACATTAGGTTCATATTTTCTATGATGATAAACAAACCTGCTTACTGACCCAACTCAAGGTTATCTTGCATTACCCTACTATGATCTCACAGGAGGATGCACCCACTCTCACTACCCCTGTTACTCTGCCTGAGATAGAAAGAGCTTTGAATTCTTTCAAGAAGGACAGGAGCCCTGGTCCCGATGGTTGGCCTGTCGAATTCTATTTACACTTCTTTAACATGTTGGGAAATCAATTGTTGTCTGCTATTGAATGTGCAAGGACTTCGGGTCTCATTACCCCCTCTCTGAATTCCACTTTCCTTTCCCTAATTCCAAAAAAGGACAAACCCACAACCTTTACTGACTTTAGACCTATCTCCTTATGTAACTTGATGTACAAGCTAATTGCAAAGGTGATTGCTATCAAACTTAAGCCTTTCCTGGATTCTCACATTTCCAGAGATTAGTATGGATTCCTCAAAAACCGCCAGATAGTGGAGCCTATAGGCATTACCTAGGAGATTCTCCACATGGTAAAGACCAAGAATACTTGTGCTCTTATCCTCAAATTGGATTTGGTGAAGGCTTTTGACAGAGTTAACTGGTCTTTCATTAGACTCATTCTGATACAGATTGGAATGCCTCTCCTTGGTGTTAATTGGATAATGGGATGCCTCACTTCAACAAACTTTGTTGTATCGATCAATGGTACTCCCTCACAGTTCTTTAGTGCCTCTCGGGGAATCAAACAAGGTTTCCCTTTGTCTCCTTTGCTTTTCATACTGGTTATAGAAGGCCTGAGTCTCTCGATCGTTGATGCTAGGGAGCATGGTCTCATTAGAGGAATAAAAATCTCCTCTACACTTGCTCTTACACACCTCTTTTTCGTGGATGATGTGATCTTACTTGGTACTGGTACCCTACCTAAATGGATTGCATTTGAAGTTATTCTAAGTACTTTCTGTAAGGCATCAGGGATGAGCATAAGTGTTGACAAATCTTGTTTCATCTTCAACAATGTGGATGAAGGTACACTGGGTGATATAGCTAGAGTCCTGCCTTATAAAATGGAACCTATAGCCTCTGGTTTCAAGTACCTCGGTTATTTTCTTAAACCACTGGGGTATAAGGTCAGTGATTGGAATTAGTTGGTACAGAAATATGAAAATAGAATTCTTCACTGGTCACACAAGCACCTTTCTTTGGGTGGCCGTCTGATCCTTATACAAGCTATATTGTCTAGTCTCCTTGTATATTGGTTGGGTCTTGCACTCATCTCCATCTCTATCCTAAACGGGCTCAGAAGTATTACCTTTGCATTCCTATGGGGCTCTATAGGTATTAGACACATGTATCATTTGACTTGCTGGAAACTACTATCCTAGCTGAAAGAGAACGGTGGCTAGGGCATAAAAAGCCTACATTGGTTTAGTATTTCTCTCAAGCTAAAAAACTTATGGATGGTACTACAAAATGAAGGGCTGTGGCATGATGTTTTAATGGGTAAATATATGAAGAACCTCTCAGTGGTGGCATGGCTCAGAGGTAAAAACTTTAATTTCTGTGGAGTTTCTATTATCTGGAGAGGGTTCCTGCAAACTCTTACATGGCCGGGAAGATGTCTATCATGGCAAGTGGGTAATGGTTCAGATGTTCTCGTGGGCGTCGACCCTATCATTGGTACACATACTCCACATACTCTGACAACTGGGCTCAGATAATTCTTGGTGGACCTGGATATATCCACACTGTCACAAGCACGCAATTTCTTCCAGAAACACATCATTATTGGTACAAGGCTGAGGACCTGTACATTGCTGGCGATTGGAAAATTGCATGGGACAATTATATGAGGGGACTGAAGCTGGGAAGGATTAGGTTCAATCCTTTGTCGGATACTCTCGTATGGGATCATAACAGATCTGTCAGTTCAGCTTCAGCTAAGCTTGTTTATGATTGTATTGTACAATCCTCACATCCCCCGACAGGTAACAGTTTACAAGCTCTCATTCAGTTTGGTATTCTTCCCACAAAAATTAGTTGTTTTATTTGGCTGGTCCTGGAAAATAAAATATTAGCGTGGGACAATCTCCAGAAGAAAGGTTGGATAGCGCCTGGCATATGTGCACTCTGCAGTGCTGATGAAGACAGTGTTCAACATTTATTTTATACATGCTTTGTATGGAAGGATGTTATCAGTCAACTCAGTGGATAGCTCCACTTCATTCCCCCTCTCCAAAGCTATAATCTCTTCAATTATTTAAAGAACTAGATTATCAAGTTCACAAAGTATTCGATCTGTTGCTACCTCCCTTCCTTCGCTATGTGGACTATCTGGAAAGCTCATAATAGTTACATTTTTTAAGGAAAAAATATTTATGTATTGAGCATTATTCTCCAGATTTCAAATTTCTCCCAGATGTATCGGACTCCCAGTAGAAAGGAAAAAAAGCCTAGAGCCCTAGGCTCGGGTCCTCTTCTTGCATACCCCTATGGATTTTTTGATGGGGCTTCTGCCAAAAATATTGGAGGAGTAGGTATCTGTTTATACCTGAATAAGTCTCATTCCTTTGAGTTTGCTCTGGGAGTGGGATCATGTACCAATACCAAAGCAGAACTAATAGGGCTTTGGGCTCTTCTGCATATTGACCAAGTGATGGGGATACCCACACTTAATATATTTGGTGACTCTTCTGTCATTATAAAATGGGCTAAGGGTACTGATGCTCTTTCTCCACCTGAGCTCAGTCACTGATGCAGGGATATCAGAAAACTTTGCGCCTGCTTTCTTAACATGTCCTTCAGTCATATCTATCGTGAACATAATCAGCTAGCAGACAGTCTATCGAAGCCTGCCCTTTCTTTGGCTCATGGATCTGGTATCTACTCTGAGATTTTTGAAGGCCTTTTGGTCTCTCATGACACTTACAAGCTCTTTTGAGCTCGGTGTTGGAGCTTGTTCTCCAATTTCCTTTTTAGTACCTCTTTGGTTGTCTGGAGCGGGCACCTTCAGACAGCAGCTCTGCACTTATATGTTCATGGTTGAGATGGGTTTGACGGACACTTATCTCCTTTTGTTTCCGACTGGATTGAGTATTTGATGGGTATGTTCCTTGATCCCCCTCTTGGCACCTCTGTTGAGTTGAGACTTATTCCTGGTGGAGAGTATTATGGTACTGTCTCATTGATCTTGTATGTTTGTAACCCTTTCTCTGGGATGGCACTTCAGATGCCCTTTGATTCTTATTATGAATATCAAGGACAGGGTTTTTTCTTTCTGAAAAAAAAAGGGGTGGCACTAGAAATGGCCCCTCTTAAGAATTTCCTCACACCTTATATATATTGCTCATACAAACGCCAAAAAACTTTTTAAGATTTTTTTTTATTTTTTATTTTTTTCTTTGGTTTTTAAAATATTTTGTTATACTAAGATATTATTTCTTATTTTGTTTCATATTTTATGTTGTTTTATAGTTAAAGTTTTATATTTTATAATTTATATCATTTTATATATTGTTTTAAAATATTAAAAAAATTATCCTTTCAATTGTGAAATTTGACATTTTTCTCAATAACATAAAACTAATCAAGATGGTCAAAAACCCTCTTTTAATAATCCATATAAGTTGAAAAAACCATGTGAAAACATTTAAACATCTTAAAAATGATAAATCAAATATATAATAATAATAAAAACATAAGTTAAAAAAACATATTAGAAAATATATAACTTTTAAACAATTTTTTTTCAAAAATATATATAAGTTTTAAACAAATGCTTATTAATAAAATAATTTAAAAAGTTTAAATAGTATAAAGGGGTGTTCAATTCCGAGAATCACTCCTTAAGAACATTTTTAATATATATATATATATATATATATATATATATATATATNAGTTGAAAAAACCATGTGAAAGCATTTAAACATCATAAAAATGATAAAACAAATATATAATACTAATAATAGCATAAGTCAAAACAGAACATATGAAAAAAAATATAACTTTTAAACAAAACCATGTGAAAGATATATGTAAGTTTTAAACAAATACATATTAACAAAATAATTTAAAAATTTTAAATAGGCACAATTCCTCACCAAACCTTTTAAGAATTTTCGACTCTATTGAGTGGCTCAATTGGCTAAATGTGGTAAAGAAAAGGGAAAAAATCCCCCACAGGTCAAGGTGTCCATTCCTGTGAATGGGTCAAATCTACATCTGTGATGAAGAGGCAATTTTCAGTTGAAAAAAAAAAAACCTTTTAAGAATTTTTATTTTTTTTCATTTGGTTTTTAAAATATTTTGTTATACTAACATATTATTTAGTTTTTTTAATATTGTTTCAGATTTTATGTTGTTTTGTAGTTTACATTTTATATTTTATAATTTATATTGTTTTACATTTTATATATTTTTTACAAGTATTTTGTTATTTTTCAACATTTCTTTATTTAATATTGTTTTGTCTTTGTTGTAGTATTTTTCTTAAATTATTATTTTTTAATGTTTTGGTATAGTTTTAAAGTGAGTGTAAATTTTCTAAATTTTTTAAGAATATTTATATTTTCAATTTAGTTGTATTTTGATGTATTTTTATAATTTTTTTTATTTAACTGTTTTTAATGTGTCTAATGTATTCTTTTATGAATATTGCATTTTTTTATATTATTTATAGGAGTTTTAGTTCAACAAATGTGATTCTCGGGTCATAAATTTCTTTATTTTATATGGAAAGAGTGGTCTATTAATTTCTACAATATTTTTTGTTTTAATAGTGTATTTTTATATAGTGTTAGTAAGAGGTTTAATAAATATGAAAACTCCTATGTTATCTCTCATAAGTATGATTAAATGATATAATTATGTTTTTTAGAAATATTGTGCTACGAGTAGCATCAATTTTCAATTTGAGGCTTGATTTTAAGGTTATTGTAAATAACAAGAAGGATTGTTTTTGTCCATGTCCACATTTTTAGCCCCACCCCCCCAAAAAAATGTGGTGCTACCGGTAGCATCACTTTTTTATTTGAAGGTGTTTTTTTCACAAAATAGGAGTTTTATGGCTAGAGTTCTCGTTTTGAGTATAAAGTTCTCGTCAAGTTGTATAACATGTTAAAGGCACTCGTTAGAAGAGAAAGGTATAAAGGGCGCAATGCTAGTGGAAAGCCACACAGAAGGTGAGAAACAAGAAGAAGAGCACCCAACAAAGAGGCATGGCACATAAGAGGATGTCACATCAGAGAACGACATGGGAGAACGAGTAATTGATGATGAACCGATACAATAGAGAAGTTCTGATTTGGAAGAGTCAGTGGAAAGTGATGAGGAGTCTCAGCACCGCAAGGAAGTGAATAGTTCATCTTAAAATGAAATAACAAAGGATGAGGATGTTGTAAGATTGAGATTGTGTTAATTAGAGATTGGCAATTCATTTAGAATGAGGAGTGGGGAGCATAGTGCAGTTGTGGTGTATGATCCACCCCCTTAACCACCTTCTTACCATGTGTTTTTAACAATAATTGAGAATCCAATACCAAGTGACGTTCAATTTATTTTACAACATAGATTAGAATATGGGAGAAGAGCAGAAGATAGACAGAGAAGTGGAAAAGTGGTTAAAATATTGAATATGGAAGGAACAACGACAAATTCGTTGTTGAGACTTCCATTTTTTCATGGAACTAGAAAGGATGATGTTGAGCAACACGGGTTCACTTATGAAGTGGTGTGGGTATTAAAGCAAGTGCCAAATGAAACGGAGAAAGTAGCATAGATGGAAACTACTTTGTGAGATTACGCACTCACGTGGTACATGAAATACAAAATGAATGTTGCGCAAGGAGTGACAAGGGCATTGGATGAGATGAAACAAACATTGCTAAATGAATTCTAGAAATCGAAGTTGAAATCACAATGTATTACTGAAATAAAAGAAATAAAGCAGCAAGCAAGAGAGACAGATTGGATAACGATCAGATATTTAAGATTCTATTAAATAGTTTGCCTTTTCAAATTTAGGATGTGCAACACAACGAGTGGTTCATTAGAAGACTACTACCACATATATGTATCCCTATAACTCAACAAAAATTTCTCATGCATCAGAAATTGAAAACCAGTTGGATTCTATTTCAGGGGGTGAATTTTATTTATGAATGGTGTAGGTTCAATCACATCAAGTGATGTTGACTATGCAATTGTAGGAAATAGCCAAGGAGAAGGCAATACAAGAAAATTTATGGTGTACATGCTACCATATAGAAGGACACTGCTATAATGAGTTCCCTATGTTGGGACTGTATATAGCAATAGGTTCCCTGAATCCTTTCTTGACAAGACATCAGGTATACTGGTGTGAAATATGTAAGAAATGGATCCATTCCTCTTTTCAATGTCCTATATTATAGAAGTATCAAACAACCACTAATACTCCTTTTGCGAATTATGTACATTACTGGGACATGATGTCAATGGATGTCATGCATTACAATTGATGAAAGAGCATTATGTTCATACCTACAGAATACAGGGGACAGAGGATAATGAAACTTGAAAGGGATGTGGTTTTAGAGGAGGATTCTATGGATGTGATATAGGATTTGGTGGAGAAGGAATACAATTTTCTTCAACTACGAAGAACCGGGCCATGTAGTGTGCTTGTGTGCAAAACCAAGAGTGTTGTGTGGATATTGTCGCAACACAGAGCATAATACAAAAGATTGTACAAATTTAATAGCCAAGTGGGAAGAGAAAAAGGGTCGGTGTAATATGTTAGTTGTAGAGGAATGCGATGACCAGGAGTTGAGGGATCTAGTGAATTTACAGATAGTGACCAATTGTGGCATTAGAATAGGGGAAGATCATGGAAAACACAGGTATGTAGAATAGATGTTGGAAGATAAAATTAAGAAGGATGTAAAACCCATGTTGAAGTTTGATGTTGTGCAACAAAGAAAGTAACCGTGTGAAGGACAAGAAGTGAAGAAGCACAACAACATATGGGAGAATTTTGATTAGAATGTGAGAAGGAAAGTGATTATGATAATTGTGTAAGTGAGTTTTCTCATTGTTGTGTGAAACTACTTAATGATTTTTTAGTAACTATAAAATTGACATAACTATTAACAAAATTGATTCCTATGAGAGAAGCAAAGATTCCTATTACTGCATCATTTCCATAGAGGAATGTGCATCATGTAAAGAGGAAAAAGAGAACATGAAAATAATTTAAAATGAAAGCAAATATTAGAGGTTATGAAACACATGATGTGATTTTGGACTTAGGATCTAAGGTAAATATTTTAACAAAGAAATCTTTGGAGTTGATGGGAAGACCTAAATTGGTTTGGTCACCAATACAATTGAAATTAGAAAATCCGTACAGGGTGTTTCGAGTAGGAAGACAGTATGATATGGAGTTGATGGGATTAATACTAAGGTAGACTTTGGAGTGATTGAAGTTTTGGATTGATTGGAACCATATCTATCCTTGTTGGGTATTGACTAGGAATTTGAAAACAACTCTATATTGAATTTGAAAAGGAGAACCATGTCTTTTGAGTCAGGAGAAGTGAGAGTAATAACGCCTTTGGATCCTAGTGAAGAGGATAGATGTTCTAAACCTGTGAAAGATGTAGTGGAGGATGATGAGATAAAAAATATCTATAACATTACACAAAGAAAGAAAGATTATATAATTCTAATTGTTGGTGGTGAAATG
Organism: Pseudotsuga menziesii; assembly: GCA_001517045.1. Classification (NCBI taxonomy): domain Eukaryota; kingdom Viridiplantae; phylum Streptophyta; class Pinopsida; order Pinales; family Pinaceae; genus Pseudotsuga; species Pseudotsuga menziesii. The sequence continues at coordinate 403,614 of LPNX010605340.1, forward strand.
AGTTGGTGCAACATATGTTCATTTGATACATATTCTAAAGATGCGATGGAAAGATGGAAAAACAATATGTGTGAAGTATCTAGCCGAAGGTGTGCAAGAATTGAAAAATCACTACACTGGGTAGGGAAAAAGTTGTGCAATACTCCACAGTTTGATGGGACTGGTATAGTAGGAGAGTTCATACAGGAAATGGAGGAAAAGGTGCCTAAACTGGTGCATGTTCAAGAGTTAGATATTGCATTGAAGGTAACACTTGTGCAGTGGAAGGTAACCCATAAATAAAACTTGAATGGTTAGGAGAAAGTAATCTAGACCATTTCTATAATATTTTGTCCAAAATATGAAAAGGATATACAAAACATATATAAAGGAATATAGGATCTGAGGGAACATATGTGGTTTTGCGAAAAAAGGTGGAAAAGAGTGAAATATCCCATTGGAATAGTGGGTCCATAGATATATTCATAAAATGGACATCATACCGAAAAGTTGGTACATACATCAAGAATTGAGAAGATATGCTAGAGATTGGGATGAAATGCAAAAACAATTTTGTGATACATTAAAATTTTCTTCGGAAAGATCAATATTGAACAATGTGTTGGGAAAAATAAAATAATAGATTTTTTCAGAAAAAACACTAAGAGTAAAGGATAAAGTGGTATGTGCAACACATAAGAAATTGGTTGAACTAAATAAAAATGTGTTTTGTTGGCAAATTTTAGAAGAGGGACAAGAGGAAGAAGATGATCCAAAGAGTTATTTATTAATGAATCATAATGGGAACACGCAGTGCAAGATACTTGTGTTAATCATATTGCGCAGGAATATTTACAATCCTTAAATACAAAGAAATACAATATTAGGATGGAAGAGAAACCAAAGATGGCTATTTTTGTAGATTATTGGGACAAAAAAATAGTAACATAAAAATAGTAACATAGATAATAGATCTCTTGAAATAATATATGTGTTCCCTAGAAGTTTCTCGAAAATGAAAGGCATTGTGCGACTATCAAGAGAAATGAAGACCCAATTAAAAATGGATGCCATACCAATCAAGTCGAAAAGACCATATAGAGTAAATCCTAAACATAAAGAAAAAGTGCACCAAGAATTAGACAGGATTCTTGAAGCACGAATAATAGTGCCAGTAGAGTAATTTGAATGGGTAAGTACAATGGTGACGCGGGATAAAAATAATGGAGGGATAAGAATCTATGTGGCTTTGAGGGATTTAAACGTTGCATGTATAATTCACCCATTCCCCACTCCATTTACGAATGAGGTTTTGGAGAATGTGGGAGGACAAGAGGTGCATTCTTTTACTGATGGGTTCTTTGGATACCATCATGTGAAGATTGCAAAGGAAGATCAAATAAAAACAATGTCTGCAACAAAATGGGGTTCTTTTGCATATATAGTGACGCCATTTGGTTTGAAGAATGAAACAATAGTCTTCTCGTGCATTGTAGTGACAACATTTAAAGAATTCAAGCACAAGTTTTTGGAGGTGTATCTATATGACTAGATAGAGTTTATCCTGTTAAAAGATCATGTATAGGTATTAATATTAATGTTAGATAGATGCATACATTTACATATTTATTAAAATTTAAGAAAATGTATTTTGTGTACACCAGTATGTTTTTTATTGGTATATGTAGTTTGTAAAAAAGGGTTGTTGGTAGATCCATTTAAGATTGTAGTGATAGTGATTTTACCAACACCAACTTCTATAAAAAAATTGCACACTACACTTGGCCATACGAGATACTATATGAAGTTTATAAGAAACTATGCCAAGATTATTGCGCCATTGGTTGAATGATTGTTGAAAAAAAAATATGAATGCACTGTAGAGTGTCAAGATGCATTTGACTTGTTAAAGGAAAAGTTGATGACAATATCGATACTGATTTTTCCAAACTAGATGAAGATATTCCAAGTTCATGTGGATGCTTCATCTATAGCATTGGGGATTGTGTTGGCGGAACTTGGAGATGGAAATATTGATCATCTTGTTTCTTTTGCAAGTAGAAAATTGTCAAATGTAGAAAGGAATTACACCACTAAGGAGCGAGAAGGTCTAGAAATGGTATATGCCTTACAAATATTTTGGCACTATTTATTGGTACATTACTTTAATTTTTTTACTGATCACGATGCTTTGAAGTATTTAATTAACAATCCACTATTGGGGGGAAGGATTTGTCATTAGTTGTTTCTATTTTAGGAGTTTGATTATGAATTTGTGGTAAAGACTGGAAAAGATTATGTCAGTCTAGATCATTTATCCAGGGTAGAAAATGGAGATACTAAAGGAAGCATTGATGACCAGTTGTCGAGTGTACAATTATTTCATGTAGATGTTGTACCTAATCAATTTATAGAAATTGCGTCATTTTTAAAAATAGGACAAACACCTGATGGTTATATAGTGGCATGCCAAAGGAAATTGGTTATAAGGAGTGTGTATTTTCGGTTGATAGTAGGACAATTGTGCAATCTAGGAGTTGGTGGAATACTACGTAGATATGTTATTGAGAATGAACGTGACACAATATTGTATGAAGCACATGAAGTCATTGCAGGAGGACATGATGCAGGTAAGATGACAACAAGAAAGGTATTGCATGCAGGTTTTTGGTGTCCTTCACTCTTTGTAGAAGCTAAAGAATATTGTTAAATATGTGATGTATGCCAATGCATAGGAAATCCATCAATGTGCAATGAACTACCATTAGTTCTAGTTACTGTGCTAGAGCCTTTTGAAAAGTGGGTTGTTGATTTTGTGGGTCTTATTAACCCACCGATAAAAGGATCTAACACAATATATATCATTACAACAACATAGTATTTGACGCATTGGGAAGAAACAACACCAGTGAAAGAATGTATAGTTGAAGTTGTTGAGCGCTTTATTTTCAAGAATATTATCACTTGGTTTGGTTTTCCTAAAATTTTGATGAGTGATCAAGGTACACATTTTTAAAATACTACTATTTGTGAGTTGATGCATGTATTTGTGATTCATCATCAAAAGTGTACACCATATCCTCCACAAGAAAATGAGACAGTTGAAGCATTTAATAAAGTGTTGGAGTGCACATTGATAAAGGTTTGTAATGTGGAAAGGTATGAGTAGGACCAAAGAATTCTAGCGGTTTTATGGGATTATTGGAACACTTGTAAGAAACTGACAAAATTCACACCATTTCGGTTAGTTTATAGAAAAGAAGTTGTGATGTCGGTGGAGGTTGTAGTTCCAAGTTTACGCGTTGCACTTGCCACAAACATGATTGATGATGAATCTTTACAAACTCAGTTGGATAGTCTGATGGAACTAGAGGAAGAATGCAAGTTACTTGTTGGGTATAGTCAAAAGCTGGAAAAGCACAAACAAAAGGCATGGCATGACATAAATATTTGAAAATGTGAGCTTCAACCCGGTTCTTTGGTACTACTTTATGACAACATATATATTAAACAGTTGGGAAAGCTATGCATGTGATGGATGGGACTCTTTCGCACTGATTACATCACTAAATATGGAGCTATAAAGTTACAGACATTATGGGGTGATCCATTGAAGGGACTGATTAACGGGAGTAAATTGAAGGCATATTACAGGCACAAAGGTCATAGGTATGAAATATAAGGAAATGAGTGATAGTCATGTAGATAATATGGCAAGTAGGGGGTAATTAGTTGGAGAAAGTACGTTTATTGAAGTTCATTTGTGGAAAGTTTTGATAGTTGATAGCCATAAAAGTAGTGAATTTTTGAAATTTGAAAAAGTATGAAGTACAATGCAACACATATTTATGATAAAGTGGCCAATAATAGCATTTCCTAGAAAATTAGATCAACGAATGAAATAACAAGAAGATCGAAGTGATAATTGGATGAAATGGTAAGAAGATTTCACAAAATGCATTGGATTGAATAAACATTTAATGTTTGGAGCTGGGGGTTAAGAGGAAATACAAGACTATTTTAACGTATCACAAAAATATTTTAAAAAGAAAGCTTGTTGGTCGTATTATTTATCTTATTGCATCAAGAGTCTAAAATGATTGTGGAGCTTGAAGAATATATATCTGAGTTGCAATGTGAAATTCTTGCAATTGCTTAAACAACTTTAATCATGTCTACTTATCTGAAACCCAAAACGAGTCCCAAGGCTAAAGCAGTGAAGGAGGTAGAAATGTTAGTTGTTGATATTGATCATCGGGTGGATATTCAGGGTAAAATACTTGTGAAGATGTTGTCATTAAAAATTTTAGACTTTAACCTTCAAGATATAAAGAGTTTCCCTACATTAGAAGAAAGTAATTATGTTGAGTTTCTAGTTGAATACGATGACACATAGGATGTGGTTCCAAAATCATAAGATTTTTAAAGCAGGGATTATGTCCCTCCTAGGTGTTCCACACTTTGGAATAAGTCCAAGTATTACACAATGTATAAGGTTTATATTGATCTGAGTCCATGGTGGAGCGCCATGGTTGGAAAAAACTTATCCAATTGATATGGATGCCATACAAAAAGTGTTAGGATTGTTGTGTGTGGGAGAGGGTACGGGCGAAGCAATTGCATCAAGGGATACGAAAGTAGAGGAAGTCTATGTAAAATATGGCATTTACCAAGGTACATGAGGTGCATCCATATCAACGATCACAATTCGGCAGGTCAAATTTTCAACATGGATTTTGGAAGGAAAAGTAAAAAGAAAATGTTGCGAGGATGAATGCCCCACAAGATTTTTATATTTGGTTGAGCATTGCACTCAGGGAGCAAAATGAATTGAATACAATATTTGTTGGATAAATTCATACATGATTGATTGGACACATAGGATGCAAGCAAATATCTTCATTTCAGATGGGTATAATTGTTGATAAGTATAATTTAAATGAAATCAATTGAGTTGCTCAAAGGTAAAACTTATGAGAGGTAACAAAGGAGTTTTCAACCCCAAAATTTAATGTTTGGAAGCTAAGTAAAGATGCAAGAGACAAATATGGTGTTCAATGTTGGTATACTGACATGATTCAAGATTCGGTTGATCTATATTGCATCCCTTCAAGCTTAATTGATAAGTATGAGTTTGTTTTGTATTTTTAAATTAATAATCATAATGATTTTATCTGACCACGTACACAACCCTCTAAAAAAATAGAGGTGAAACCGTTTTATGTGACTAAGGAAGACATTGAGCAATCTATGATGGGTTGGCTTGAGGAATATCAATGGAAGCTGAATTCAAATGTGGAAATATTAAATATTCCAAAGGGTACTCTCAGAAGAATAAGAAGCAACAAGCGAAAGGATATACAAGCTTGAAGTAGGTGCATGGTTCCCCAAGGATAAGCACATAGAAGGAAGAATACCCTAAACCAGTTGAGGATATATTTGAGAAAAGGAAGAAGAAAAGGACAACAAAATTTTCATCAGTTGCAATAGAAGAAGAAACATAAGAAATGCAAAAAGAAGATACAACGATGAAAACAGCCAAGGAGAAATAGGTAAAAACTCAATTATTTCAGGAAGGATGTACTTCATCAATGGAGGTGACAGAGTTATAGAATATTATTGCATCTATTGAAACTAATATGAATGTGCAACAATCATTGCAAGTGATGTGTACCAAACAATTGGGTAGACCGAAAGGTAAATTCAAGATTAGTGATCCTAAGCCTACAAGTACAATGATGGAGATGGGTGAGCATGGACGCGAGACTACAAGAAAAGAGCTTGTCACGAGAAGTTATATAAGTGTGGATCTTTTCACACTTATACAAAATCTAGTAGAAGAAGCTTCACTAATGCTCATGAAGCAACCTGTAGTTGATATATATTTATCGTGTGTATATTTTCAACAGTTGCAATAATATATTGTAATGATAACAGAAGAAATGGTTGTGCGCTATGCAAACATGACAAATTTTCATAGTGATTTGCAACAGTTTCATTCAAAAACAGAAGTAGAGAATTCTTCTTTAGCTACAATAGTGGAAGACTTACATTTGGAACCACACCCAGAGGAAAGCTTTCTACTACTGTCGAAGTTAAGTGTCAAGATTTTAAAGAATTGATTGAAGGTTTGTGCACACAAAATCAGACACTTAAAGAGAAAATATCATAGATAAAGACACTAACTAGAATTGAAACAACACATTGTGCTGGTGGAGAAGGCCTTTGATCAAGCAAAGAGTGCAGGGCAGAATCTTGCCAAAGTTGGTGAATAATTTTTTTTCAATTTGGGGTCATTTGTAGGATGTCCCTGAAGCAACAGAAAAACAAGCACAAGTATAAGTGCTAGAATAAGAGGTGAGAACCAAGAATCAATCTTTACAAACATTGCTAGTGTCTACAAGAATGGAGGCTATGAAAGAATCTTCTAGCCTTACAAATAAAATCAATATGCTAAGTACAGAGAAACAACAAGTCATTGCTTAACTTATGGATTTACAAGAAAAACTAATATGCATTATGTTAAAATTGAATAGATTTATAAGAAGTCTCAGAAATTTGTTGACATAGGAAAATATATGCGGCCCATTCAACATACTGTCACCAAGGAAGAAGTACTAAAGTTACAACATGGTTTTTATACTTTGTTATAGTGTGTGGAACAAATGACTAGTCAATTAGAAGGATTTGCAACACAATTGACATGTGTGTTCCCATCATTTGAATAGGTGATTCTTGAGTAAAGATGGGCTCTAGGGTGATCCTAGCATAATGTTGGGGGGGCATCATAATGTTGGGGGCTTGTTGGATCTACAGTGACATAAGTTTTTGTAATAGCATTATGCGGCATTGTAAAGAGGTGTGTTGCGATGGTTAGTTAGTCATGTATTTTGTAAGTAACTTAGAATAGTTAAAAGATAGTTGGAAAGAGACATAATTGTGTCAGCTTTGTATAAAAAGGGAAGAAATGGGATTGTCTCGGGTTGATGTTAATCCCTAATTTTGAGTATATGACTATAATATGACCTCTAAGATTATGAATAGAAGATGAATCAACTATTATCTTATTTTCCTTTATTCAATTGTTTATAGCGCATGACTTATTGATGGATTATTTTGTATGAATAAGATGTTGATTGTGAATGATGAGTTTTTGCAATCCCCTTTCCTAAATTCAGTCTCTGTAATTCCTATGAGTGTATCGAGTAAGACTGTATCCTTTCTGACTGTTGAAAATGCCAATGCTCATAGGATTATTGTTGGTAACTTAGTTTAGAACACTGGGTATGAAACTCAGCCAACAAGTAGAATCGTTGAAAAATACATAGTGAAGTCCCTTCAAATACCCTTTTGTAGCCCTACATTATTATTGGCTACCTATAGAAAGTAAAAGGAATGTTTTCCACACAACAATGCCTCATCTAGTACACAAGAACTAAGCCTATGAAGGACAATTTCTTTTGTGTGAAGAGGCACCCCTTTATATTTGTAATGGTTTGCATACACACCTTATTTTTGTCATGTCCCCATCCCAATAAGTCTACTAGATGACAATGTTTCACCCACCTACTAGTTCCCTAGGTTGGGGGAGAAGGCATTAAATATTGCAATAAGGGAGCTATGGGATCCAAGAGAACCTTCATTTATCATTTACACATTATTATGGGTCATACAAATAATAAAAATGGAGAAAATAAAGTGGCATTGTTTCAAAAGGAAATTTGGAGGTCCATGGAGGCCTTGGGTGGCTAGATTCTTCCTTGCACATGTCATGAATCCCCAAATTATAAATTATGAGTGACAGAATGTTCTTGGAAGGTGAATATTTTTAAAATGAAATATCATGAGCCCAAGTATTCGAATGGGTGAGGAAGAGTAACTCCCCATAGAATAGGAAGAGTCTAAGAAGAAACTAGGTGTCATGTGGAGCTAGATTCCCTACGTTTTATGACAACAATGATGGAAGATTCTATGACAATTCATACCTGATTGTAGACCTATGACAATATGACATGTTAGGCCTAAAAACAGCCTCCAAGATGGCGTACTTGGGACTAGGTGGAATCCATTCCAATTTGGAGGAAGATGAAGGGTTGATGAGAAGGCCAAGTGGCATGGAAGTTACTAAACATCAAGGATGAGTTGGAGGAAGCCTATGGGAGTGAATTCGACCTTGGAGGACCTTAGGAGGGTTAGAAAAATATGTAATGAGGAATGTAAATTTCTTTTTATCATTTTTTAATTTGCCTTTAGCATTTTGGTGAGAAATAGCTTGTCCATTGCACGGTGGGTGCACACTTACCTTGCTAGTGAGCCAATTTAGAGAGAGTGAGATTATCATCCAAGTTGGATATGGGAGAGGAAATTAATACCTCTCATATGGATCTTCATGCACTAGAACAAAACCCTGTGATTAGCATCTATTTTAGCTTCCTTTTTAGCGTCCATTATCACTTTTAGTGTATTTTTCATCATTTTTTGGACAAAGTGGACACTTTTCCACGGGATGGCACTTTTAATGGCATTATTTGCATCTCGTTTTAAAATTTGGTGCTATTTTGGACAGTAAATAGCATCCCAATTTATGTCCTAATTAGCATCCCAATTAGCGTCCCAATTAATTTCCCAATTAGCGTCCCAATTATCATCCCAATTAGCGTCCCTTTTTAAAAGTTGACACTATTTTGGACGCTAATTAGCATCCCAATTAGCATCATAATTATCATCCCAATTAGCATCCAAATTAACATCCCAATTAGCGTCCAAAAAAACATCCCATATAACGCCAAGAATAGCCTCCAAAAAGATGTCCTGAACAGCATAGAACCATATATTAATCCAGGGTTAGCGATAGGAATTGTGCCATGAATGTTGGTAAGAAAAAAACCCTCATAGCGCCAATTATAGAGCCAGGAATTGCAACATCCAACATAGTGCTAGGCATAGATCTAGGTATAGTGCCTGGAATAATGCCAGAAATTTTGAAAGGAACTGTGCTAGGAATTGCATTATATTTAGATGATGCATTACGATAATTGTGATGGGAACCAATCCCAAAACCCTGTCAAAAAGGCCTAGCACTCACATTTGACACATGAGAGGAACCAACCCAACATACATGTTCAAAAAGGCTTAGTACTTATATTTGACCCATGCAAGGAACCAATCCAACATACATGTTCAAAAAGGCTCTGCACTTACATTCGACACATGCAAGGAACCAATCCAACATACATATTCAAAAGGGCTCTGCACTTACATCCGACACATGCGAGGAACTAATCCAACATGCATGTTCGAAAGGGCTCTACATTTACATCCGACACATGCAAAGAACCAATCCAACATGCATGTTCAAAAGGGAATACACTCACATCTGATCAAGTAGGAACCAATCCTACAGTCATATCAGAATGGGCCCCAGTCCCAGACTGAGCTACCTGGTAACTGACCTGGTGCCTCCATTCCAACAATGGCATCCAGTGCTTACTTCTGATCATGTAGGAACCAATCCTATAGTCACATCAGAATGGCTCAACACTCATATCTAACATGGAAGGAACCAATCCTCACCATGGAAGAATGGCTCAGCCCTTACATCTGACCATGGAAGGAACCAATCCTCTCACCATGTCAGAATGGATCTAGGTCTCATCATTTTCCTTTGGAGGAAACCTCAATCTGGAGAATACCAAGCTTCTCCCTGAAGTACTTGAACTTCACCCTAGCCAATGGCTTTGTCAACACATCAGCTATCTATTCCTTCGTTGCAACATACTGGAGCTTCACTGCTCCCCTATGCACCATATCCCTGATATAGTGATACTTGATCTTGATATGCTTCGACATGTCATGGAACACTAGATTCTCTGACAACTTCACGCAACTCTGGTTGTCACAATGTATACAAGTAGCATCCATCTGGAGATCAAATAAATCAGACAGTAGCTTCCTCAGCCATACTACCTCATAACTAGCTGAACAAGCTGTGACATACTCTGCATCAGCTGTACTCAGTGCCACACATGATTGATTCCTACTAAACCAAGAGATCACACCTGATCCCTTACTGAAGCAACACCCTGAAGTGCTCTTCCTATCAATGCCACTGCCTGCCCAATCTGAATCAACATAACCCTCCAGTTTAATCTTCTAATTCGCCTCGTACTTGAGCCCATAATCAATTGTACCCCTCATGTACCTCAAAATATGCTTTGCAGCAATCAAGTGAACATGTCTTGGATCTGTCAAGAACTGGCTCAAGGTGTTCACAGCAAAGCAAATGTTTGGTCTCGTGTTCATGAGGTGCATCAAGGACCCAATCATCTGACGATACATAGTAGCATCAACTGCTTCTGATGAAGCATCACTCAACAGCTTCAGGTTTGATGCCATAGGTGTGGTCATGGCCTTGCAGTCCATCATCCCGAACCTCTTCAGGATCTCTACTGCATACTTTCCTTCTCCCAGGGAGATTCCATCCGCATTCTGCCACACCTCCATAACTAGGAAATAATGCATCATACCCAAGTCCTTCATTTCGAACTTCGTATCAAGCTTTAAATTTGTATTAAAAATCAACCCATCCATACCTGTTACAAACAGATCATCTACATACAGTAGGAGCATCACTGGGTTGCCATCTTCAACCTTATAGTAAATGTTGGAATCTGCTTTACTCTTGGTAAATCCCAAACTGGATAGAAAGTTGTCAATTCTGTCGTACCAATTCCTGGGTGCCTGTTTCAAACCGTACAAGGATTTCTGCAATCTGCACACATGAGACTCCCTGTCATGTGTCTCAAAACTGAGTGGTTGTTCTACATACACTTCTTCTTCCAATACACGATTCAAGAAAGCAGTATTGACATCCATTTGGTGTATCTTCCATTTCATCACTATAGCCAAAGCAAGTACCGATCTAATGGAAGTGTATCTGGCTACAGGTGCAAAGGTTTCTTCATAATCTATTCCTTCCTTCTATGAGAAGCCATGAGCCACGACTCTTGCCTTATATTTCTCTATGCTACCATCTGTAGCATGCTTGATCTTGTAGATCCATTTGGAAGTTGCAACCAACTTCCCTTCTAGTCTTGGGACAACATCCCAAACATCATTCTTCATGATCGATTGATACTCTTCGATTATAGCATCCTTCCATTCTTTCCATTCTACCACTTCTTCATAGTTGGAAGGTTCTTTATTGATAACATCACATAGTAAAGCTACACATCCGGAGCAGGATCTGGTTCTCTTTCTTTCTCTGTGATTCTCTTCTAGAGCCCCATATCTTTCCGCACCTTGGATAATTTCTCGTACCCAAGCAGGTTTCCTCTTGTGAGGATTCTTCTCCTAAGGTGGATCTACAGTTCTTTGTGGTTCTTCAAATTCTTGATCTTCTTCTTGAGTTTCTTCATTCATGGTTGTATCATGAATTCTGGGTGCTTCTGCTTCTTCAGGATCTTCAGCAGGTTTCTTTCTGGATTTGTTGTAAGTTGAGTCTTCATCAAATGTTACATCCCTGCTGATGTCGATCTTCTTGAATCCTAGGAAGTATATTCTGTAAGCCTTAGAGCTTTTAGAGTATCCCACAAATATACCCTTCTTTCCTGAAGTATCTAGTTCTATTCTCTTCTCTTTTGGAATGTGTATGTACACTGGACAACCGAATATTCTGAGATGGCTGACTTCTGGTTTCTTGCCGGAGAAGACTTCTTCAGGAGTCTTATTCTCGAGTACCCTATGTGGAGTACAATTCTGTACATGCACTGTTATTCTAGCAGCTTCTTCTCATAGATGCATAGAAATATCTTTATCATGAAGCATTGCTCTTGCAGCTTCCATGATAGTTCTATTCTTCCTTTCTGTAACCCCATTCTGTTGTGGATTATAAGGAGTGGACAACTCCCTCTTAATCCCTGATTCTTTGCATAATTATTTGAATTCATTTGATGTGAATTCTCTGCCATTATTTGATCGAAAATTCTTGATCTTCTTTTCTGTGTGGTTCTTGATCAAGGCTTTGAATTCCTTGAATTTGTTGAACACTTCATCTTTGTTCTTCATGAAGTAAATCCATGTCTTCCTAGAAAATTCATCAATAAAAGAAACATAGTATACATGCCTGCTTAGATAACTTGATGACATTGGTCTGCATACATCGGAGTGGACGATTTCCAAGATTCCTTTTTCTTTTCTTTCGCTACTTGGAAATGTCTTCTTTGTGTTCTTTCCTTTCGCACATCCTTTGCGGACTCCTTCATGTTTTGCTTGAATTTCTGGAAGACCTTCAACAGCTTTGCTTGCAAGTGGTAGTGCTCTGTAGTGCACATGTGCAAGCCTTCTGTGCCAAAGTTCATTTGGCTCTACTGTGTCATGGACCAAAGCTTGTTCTGGATGGCCCTTCAATTTGTATAATCCTCCTTCTTGTTCTCCAATTACTATTGCATTGTCAATAGTCTTTCCTCTTGGCCACATGAGGACTTGGCCATCTACAAATGCAACCCTAATGCATTTTGCATCCAATGCTAATATGGATAGAATATTCTTCTTTAGTCCTGGTAGAAACAAGACATCCTTCATTTTCATAGAATTTCTAGAGTCTAGCTTGTAGGAGGATTCACCACTACCTTTTATGGGATATTGGTAGTCATCCCCAAGTTTCACCTTATGGGGTGAATTATGTTTGGATAGTTTCTCAAAGGATTCCTTGAAACCTATCATGTGCTTGGAAGCCCCACTGTCAATAAGCCAATCTTTGCTTCCATGAGTGACATTTCCCGTGAGAGTGGAGATCAAAACATATTCATCTTCACTTGAAGAGTCTTCACTTTCTTGTTTTACCCTCTTTCTAGGAGGATCATCATCCTCAGCAGTGTGAGCATAATGTCTTCTTTTGGAGTTCCTCTTCTTCTTGGATCCATTCTTATTCATGGGAAAATTTCTAGCAACGTTTCCTATTTCATCGCATGTATAACATCTGAGTTTAGATGAACTTTTATGATAAGAACTCTTACCTTGGTGATGATTCTTTTCCCTTCTTCCTTTCTTGGAGTGTACTGTGAGAGATTGATCTTCACTTCCCATATCTTCTTCTCAAGTTGCTATCCAAGCTTCTTCTTGAGAACATTCTTCCCACAGTCTACTGAACTTTACTAACTTCTTCCTAGCACAGATTCCTTGGATGAAAGAATCACATGACCTAGGGAGGCCATTCAAAGTTGTCATCACAATTTATGTATTCTCCACTTCTTCATCTATTGCTTCCAGCTATTCTTTGATCTGAGAGACCCTTGTGAAGTATTACTGGATGGTCTCCTCATTCTGGATCTTGAAATTCTTCAACTGGTTCCTTAGAGTCATCTTCCCATTAATGTTCTTCCCTTCAAACAGTTTGGTTAGGGAATCAAACATGGCTTTAGGTGTCTTAAGGGAGGAAACCTATGGAATGAGGTGATCCTTAATGGAATATGCAATGATCCTCTTTTCCATAACCAACTTCTTCTTATGTAAGGCCTTGGCCTCATCTCCCTCTGGAACTGGAACCTCCTCATGGATGTAGGAGTCCAACTCATTTTCTTCCAGGACCAAGGAGATCCTATACTTCTAGGCTCGGAAGTTATCAGCTCCCTCAAGCTTTTCATCAAGATTGGTATGATGAGACACCTTAAATGAGAACCTCAAATGGAAATACAAAATATTTAGATCTTACTAAGTCAAGATGTCGAATCTGGATTTGGAGTTGAAATCCTGCAGTGCTGGTTCAGGAGCAGATTAGGGTTTTGCTTTTCTGGAGTTCTATCCAACCAAATGCTTTGAATTTGATCCCTAACTTCGATTTTGGGGAGGAGATAAATCCAAGCCTGGGCTCACTGAAAAATTCCACTTCTGTGAAAATCCCTAATTTTCGACAGCAATGTCGGGTCCAAAACTGAAAAACCTCAAAATTGGATTCTGCTTCGACAGAAAGATGTTCCCTAGGGAGGAGAGTTTTTCCACCCTACTTTTGTTGAAAATCTATGGAGAGAGATCCACAAAATAGGAAGCCCTAGTTCCCACAGCTGCATAGTGTCTTCTTCTTAGGTTAGTTCTGATACCATGTTAGATTTTTAACATTAAGCTAGCATAACATTAGGATCTTTAATTGAGAGAACAACAAGCATAGCAATCAAACACAAGAGACAATGAACACAGTTTTTTTCCTCACAGAAACCATAAATGGAGAAAACCCCGCAACTTCCTCAGAGATAGAATCAACACCAAAGTGAAAACCAAAAACAGTAAGATGATCTCCCGACAAAAGTAACCTCTTTCTTCCTTGCCCCGATGTCTTTCTCTTCCTCAACTATGCACTACAACTGAGTGTGAGTGAGTGTGTGATAAATAGAGAGGCTATCTCTCTATTTATACTAATTCCCGACTTGACTAAACCCAACTAGGGCTGACTTCACTAGGTGAGTCTAATAACCCTAGTGCCCTGGAACTGTGGGGACTTTAACCCTTAGACAATAGGAAGGTTAACCACCTTTACTTGACATGACTTGTTTACATTATAGAAACTTCCCGATAGGAACATCGGGGCATGACATGACTCAAGCACATTACAAATACATCCCGAAATAAACATCGGGTTACAATACATAAGAAATACAAGTGAATACATTCCAAAGTTACAATTACATCAACATCATTGATGTCAAAGGAGTTCAGGAATGACATAGGAATAACCAATAGACATGGTAGCAGGATGAACTCAATAAAAGACAAAGGATCCATTACGTGGATCATCAATTGATGTCAAATTATTTTAGCAATGACAAAGGAATAATCAGTAAGACATGATGATAGGGTGACGAAGTTTGATAAAATTTATCGGATATCTTTGTTGTGCGCTATGGAAAAGCTCAGGTCATGAGATGTAGTTAAATTTAATTCGATAGTCAACAATAAACACTATCAATTTTATATAATGGCATAGTCTTAGTATCCATCCATATATTATTTATATGCCATCAAGAGCATATCAATAATGTATATGCAACATGTCATGACAATATAAAGAATAAAAACAAATTGGCATAGAAAGTCCTCCCTCTTTATATTTTCTCTTATGCAAAAGTCACAGTGATCATCTTGATATAGTCATCATATTGGACATGTACTTCTAAAGTGTGCAATAGAATCATCATCGTATCATCCTCATGCAGTATCACACATTCATTAGCACAATCTAGGTTAAATCATAACCCTAGATATGATAAATTTAACACATGAGGTCATGCAGCTAATTTCATACATGGATGAACTCTAAACTTTTTTCACTTGCAAACTCATATCACGTTGATCAATGAATCACAAAACTCTTTACATAGTAAAATGATCAAAATAGAAGGTATCTTGATCATGCAAACCCATGATTATTAAAGATCAAGTCAACATCTAAACACATAAAGAGTTAAATAGGCTCCTTACTCACCTAAGAAGTACATACCTGAGTTAAAACCTTCTAGGAATCCTAGCCATACTTGACATACCTCTTTAAGAGATCAAGTCCACATCTTGCTAATTCCATTATCTCTTTTATGATACCATATTTAGGGCATAGACTAGAAGTATTGTTGGAGTTGTAATAAGAACATCTTTTAAGACCAAAGATTCCCTTTATACGCCTTGTGGTAGTTTCAAACCATGTGCATGGTCCATGTGTCACAAAAATCTATTTTAAGACCTAATACATTGATTTTCCTCATACAATATCTATGGCCTCAATAATCATCTTCATTAAAATGACACACATCCAATACATGCAGGCCAAACATTCTCTTTACAAGGATTTCATGGTGGTTTCATACAAAGTGCATCGTCCATTAGCATTAAAAGCCTTTTTTAGACCCTAAGAAATCGATGTTTCTCCTTTGACCATTTTCAAGCCATCAAGAACCATCCTCAATGCATGAAAACTTGTAATGGTGACCATGCAACACATTTAGGCCAAAAATTATCTTTATAAGTATGTGTGGTGACTTTGTACCATGCACTTTAATGCCACATAGGGTCTAAGGCCATATGAGTTTCCTAAATAAGATGTTCATGTCATGAAATTCCATTATTATTGGTTATTCATTGAAGGGCCGCCGTTGTGATGCCTAGGAAAATAATACAATTGTTTGTAGTTCATTATCTATGGAAACATCACTGTAAGTTTACTTTCAATAGCATTCCTCACCCCCTTAAATATTTATTTATGGAAATTGATGAGCTTTAAGAAAGAGTTTTCATTTCTCCTGAGGGTTAGAAATCTATTCGTCATTGTTTTACACAAATGATTAAACTCACAAATCCATATTATGGTGTATCATACTAGGAGATGGAAAGTTATAGAAAGAATTTTCGTCAAAGTTTGATGCAAATAACCTAGAACAAGTGATTTTTTTTTTTACAATCAGTTTCTAAGCTAAGCCAAATAATCTAGTTGATTCATCTCCTTAGAAAAATACCCATGATAATATTTTAATTCACATTTCATGCATTCCATCCATGTGTGGTTTAGTACTCCCTCTTTTTAACCATCTTTTCACCTTAGATTAAAAATTGAAAAAATTCATTTTACATTAAATTCAAAAAACTAAAAACTAAAATATGTGCATTCCATCCATCGTTCAAAATTAAACCCTTCCAAAGGGTTCTGGCCCTTTCCATAAGTGTAAATTTAAAATTGCCCTTCAAAAAAAATGTAAATCTGAATGTTACCCTTCCAATTAAGAAGGGCAAAATTTATATCAACATTTTAAAAGAAGGGAAACATTTAATATTACCCATCCATATCAATTTCTCAATATGTTGACATTCCTATGCTATAAGTTCAACTCGTCATTCAAAATATTGGAAATATGATAAATTATAATCAGTCACTCACTCATGGCATGCACTCAATGCTTAGTTGTGCAAGATGACCAATAATGAATGATGACTATAAGGCACTAGCCATCGAGATGTGACTCTGACTCCCGAGTCACTTGGGGCTACAATATAAAGTGTGACAATGTGTCAATGACTACTTCTATAACAACAAAGAACAACTACTAGTCTACTACTAGGCTTGAAATGAGCTCAAAAATTTGTGCTTACTAACTATGTAAACCTCGCTACCAATGTCCACTTTTTTTTCATCAAAATGAAATTCAAAAGGTCGGTTTGATGATTCCTCCTATACAAGAATTCATTTCTTGCATGAATGTCATGGACTCATGATAACTATAAACAACACTCGATGTCATGAAAATGCAAATAATGGCATGTAGCTAGGATCACAAATTGTGTAGAGGTCGATTTATGCATTGCTATAGAGAGGTGTCATTGGGCACACGATATGGAGAAACAATAAGTTAAAAAAAAAATTTGGACGAAAGAAACTACACAATGGTTATTAATAAAATTAAAAAAACGATCGTTGGCTCAAGAATAGTCTTCAATTTGACGGTGGCATGATCATGATGCAATCTCCCTTCGTCCTTCCAACATTTGTGGTTTCTCACAACATTTGTCCTTAACTCTCGCCACCAAAATACATATAAAAAGTACATGTCTTTACGTCCTCTTCTCTTTAAATCCTTAACTCTCTTTAAATCTCCCTCCGTCCTTCCAACATTTGTGGTTTCTCACAACATTTGTCCTTAACTCTTGCTACCAAAATACATATAAAAAGTACATGTCTTTACGTCCTCTTCTCTTTAAATCCTCATCTCACAATCATAACCAAGGATTATTATGCATGCACATCCTCACCTTATAATATCAATTGGGTCAAGGCGCAAAGACAACCATAAAATATCAAATGTGTTAAGACGTAAAAAAGTAAGAGACGACTATAAGTAAGTCTTATATTAAATTTACCGTATAAATATCTAATTGACACTATCAACTGAGATTTGACATGTTGGATTATTTTGATCTTCTTATCACTCCTTACCAATGTGATTGCAAGACATTCTTTGAAGTGAGGTGTACACATTAATTGTTTTCATTAAATAACTTAAATTTCCTTCCCGTGACTGTTGATTCACTGAATTGTGGATTGGTACAAAACACAACAAATTTTAGAACTTTCTCAAGTCTATCCATTAATAAACTTCTTTTGGTATTTTGATTCAATTTAAAAGGCAGAATGTTGAGACTCAAACATGGAGTGAGTTGCAAGGCTTCAATGGACTTAGGCTTGATTCCATTTCCCCTCCATCCCATACATGTATGCTTTCATGACAAGTGTTGAACAACAAAATTTGATGCCCCGACCTCGGTTATGCTGGCGTTGTGAACTTGCTTGGTATGTAGAATTTTATTTTTTATTTTTTATGTTTTCTTAGTTTTGTATTATTTTTTCTTAGGTGCTGAATCCCCATCATTCTTACATCTCTCAAGCTTGGATTTTTTCCCTCTCTCCGGTTTGAATTAAGTTTTTCTAGGTTTCCCTCTCTCCAGTTGTAGGTTTAATATAGCCTCTTTTCGCTTAGTGGCTTCGTTTTGTACATAGTTATCAGTAAGTAATTATCTCATGGTTCTAGTTTTTATTTAAATCTATATCTAGTTACAAAGTCTTTCACTATGCACAAGATCAGGTAGATGCCGCAATATGGTTATCGCATAGTCTAAGTAGTTTTTTTTTCTATATAATGAAGTGTGCTCCAACTAGAAAAAATACAATAAAATAGTTGTTATGTTACTAAACTATAAAATCAATGATACAAATATGACAAATTAATGTGTTCAAAATAAGTTTTATTGAAAATATATCATTTTTCATGTAAATATTAAGGGGTGCTCAATTGTTTAAGGAAAAAAAATTGTTTTTTGCATTTTTTTAAAGAGTTTAGTTAATTTATACTTATCAATTAAAGTACAATAATTTATATTTCCCATCCATTTGTCATTTAGTACTCACATTTTTCTATCCATCTCTTCTTGTCCTGAGAATCCGAGATTAAAATTTTGAAAAAAAATCATTTTACACTAAATTTAAAAAACTACAAATTAAAATTTGAGAAAAATCCTTTTAACACTAATTTCAAAAAACTAAAAAACACCAAAACATTTTCAAAAAACTAAAAAACTATCTATGGGGGAAAAACATTTTCAAAAAACTAAAAATCCATGAATGGGCGCCAAAACATGTCAAACTACCTGCGATTGGCACCGTGGTCTTCCGTTGTCATCACTGACTTTAGCAGAGTAGCACACAGTGAATGCCAAGGGAATGTGGTGTTGAGTGATTTGAGAGGGCACTAGGGATTTTTCCCAAGGATTGGATTTCTATTTCCCTTGAGCTAGCCGAAGCTCGTTTGGAGGTCCTAAATAGTTACAAGCCTGGCATTTTTAGCTTGGAAATCTGCATACTAAAGATGGATTAAAAATGTTGGAGAAATGGGGTGCTGAGGCCTATCCATTCACTCAAGAAAGAATTGAACAACTAGGATGTGAGGCTGCAGTTTCCATCTCTTCTGACGACGCAGGACAGGGATTTTCTCATAACAGTTGATGGGAAAGAGGTAAGTTTGTCTAAATTTGTATGTATGCACCTCTGTAAGTTTATTTGGGTTCTTTATTCTGCAACAAGGGGCATACTACAGCACAGATTGGGTGGATTTGATGCACGAACTATTGGTGATTGACCAGGTTTTAGTTATAATATTTTGGTGGACCTTTTATTTAAACTAGTTCAGGAATGTAGTGTATTCGGTATGATTATGAGAGGTTCATTTGAAAATGTTTCCAAAATATATTAATTTGTTGTACCTTGCATGTAGACATTTAGCTTGGGATTCCAATTGCATAAACACCCTCTCTATTCATTATAAGCAGCCTCACTTCAAAACATCCCAGAGGAAAAGATTCTATAGCACAGGGAATGATCATTAAGCATATAATTAGGGAACTTTGAATATGATTTTTTCGAGTGCTTTTTGATTAATTTTCCATGGTTATGCATGCGGGCAATGTGTCAATTTCATGGTATGTGTGTCCTTAAAGCTACACTTTCAACATAAATGGTTGTTTGTTTCTCTATTCTAAACAGTTTTGGTTCTTCCTCGCAAGGTATGTGCTTGTCTAATATTAATATTAATGTTTGCTCAAGCGGGTCTGAAGAATTTCATGCAATATCCAAGCTATTGTTTTTGAAGAATTTCATGCAATCTTCAATCTATTGTTTCAGTTAATGCTTGATCAGAGATATTTTTCCTCAAGCAATTTCATGTTCTTTTAAGAATTCATACACGCCCAATTCATTATTTAAATTTTACTGTAATACTTGAATGAATTTCATCATTTTAGAGATTTGGAAATCCTCTATTTCTATCTCAATGCAGTTCTATTATATTATAATTATCATTTCTTGATTGTTGTGTGTTATCTATATCAGGTTGGTCTTTAGGACATTAATAATTTAAGGAAGTCAAAGGCTCAAAATAGGGATTGATAATGGAAGGAGACAATATTGGTAAAGGGGCAGTAGGTTTTTATGATGTTGTGTCATTCCTGATGAGCAGCAGTGTATTAGGTCTGTTTGTGGTTGAGAATAATAGTATAAGTTTTCTAGCTCTGAATCATTGAAAGGGAGGAGGCACAGTGGTATTGGGAATTTTGGAGTTCCATATTATGGAGGGACTATGATTGGTCAAGTGGTGTATCCAGAGAAAGGAAAAGATGGCCGCAAATCCTTTGAGGAATTGGATGTCTCCTTAAAGAAATATCCAAGAAAATCATTTTTGTTCTAGTAGATCACGGAGGTGGGGTTTTTTCACTTGAACCTTCAAACTGCATATATCATATATGTCTAGAATATTCTCTCATATTAGAAACACCAATGAGACCAGAAGGCACATAGGCAAATATGCAGTTAGTGGAAGAATATATATAAGAAGACCACAATTAAATATTTAAGCTTCTTACCAGGCAAATAATGGAAGAACAATTGGTTGGATAGGTGAAATTTTCAGAATCCAATTGATTATCAATTGTTGTAAGGATTTTTTTGAATGTTTGATATGAAATGATTCCAATGCCAATAAACT
Source organism: Pseudotsuga menziesii (assembly GCA_001517045.1). Classification (NCBI taxonomy): domain Eukaryota; kingdom Viridiplantae; phylum Streptophyta; class Pinopsida; order Pinales; family Pinaceae; genus Pseudotsuga; species Pseudotsuga menziesii. The sequence goes on from LPNX010605340.1 coordinate 424,658, forward strand.
TTACTGTTCTCTGCTGGTATTCTCATGTGTAGCCTTGTGAAGGATTTTTTGAATGTTTGATATGAAATGATTTTAATCCCAATAAACATTACTATTCTCTACTCGTATTCTCATGTGTAGCCTTGTGAATCATTAGTTATAATTTGTTTTCCTCCTCAACAGCTATCGAATGACTTGTGTTGTAAAGTGTTCTTAGTTTCTTATGGCAAAAAATATTTTACATGCAGTAGAGTAATAAATGTTGCGGCAACAACACTGTGGGCCGTTGGATCTCAAACTATTTGAGATCCAACGGTCCACAATACTACCTCCGCATTACTCTACTGCATAATGAATATTGTTCATCGTTTCTTATCGCGTGCTTGCCAGGCCTCTTATCTCCTGACCAAAATTTCTGATTTGATTCTTAATTGTGATGTAGAGTGCTACTTTGCATTGAAGGTATGGAATGCACAAAATTCTAGTGTTGTTGCTGTTCTTATTGCAGATGGATGTGATGAGCCTCTCATAACCATGGATTCTCCCGAAGAAGACACGACAACAGCTGATTACCTTGACAAGATTTCAGTTCCATCTGCATTAATTGAGAAGTCTTTTGGGGATGAATTTAAAAAGGCTATGCAAAATGATGAAGCCATAACAATTAAGCTTGATTGGACTGAATCCATGCCTCACCCAGATGAATGCGTAGAATATGAGTTCTAGACCAACAACAACAATGAGTGTGGACCTAGGTGTGATGATTAGATGGATTTTGTAAGAAAGTTCAAGGCCATGCTAAAACACTTGGAAATTCATGTGTGAACCTTATTTGGCCATTCAATGATATTTAATACATGAGATTATAAGACGACCCAGGAAATTGGCCACTTGTACAAATTATTATGTGCAGAAATTTTGATGTCTCTCCACGTCAGGTTTCAATTTCAAAGGTATAGTCTCTCCACGCCTAGGTTTCGGTTTCAAAGGTAGAGTTTGAAAACTCCTATAACTATGCCCCTTGGATTTTTGGATTTTTTTGCTTTGTAAGATTCCATTGACATTCAAATAATTTAGGCTAAGACATTGACTTATTTACCGAAGGTTTTCAAATTTAAAAACTGTTGAAGCCCGGGAATTCGCAGGCAACAACAGTAAGGGATTCTCCCCAGTCAACGTTCCCAACTAGCCCGTGACTGTTTGGTGTAGGGAATCCGTCCGGTTTGCGGTCCGGCTACCGTGGGTCAAGTAACAATACAAAGGGTTTTACTGGTTACAACCCGGTCCATCGAGTTTTTGTATTTTTTACTTAAATTATGAAATGCACATGCCTAATTAACAATGCAGAGTGATAAAGATGCAAAGAGCCTTCACAATGTGATGCGCGGATTCTTACCTCTCGTCTTAGAACTCACAAGCATCTAAATCATACAAACAGTAATAAAATAAAACTAACTAAACTATCTCTAGAGAGTTGGATTAATCCATGAATAATGCAATACTGTTCAGGTGTTATGGAAAATCACAGATAGCTCTTCTTATAACCAAACATATAAACAGAAGTAAAAGTATACATGACAAGATAGCTCATCAACAATTAAAACATCCCATTACTCATAGTGGAATAACACCATAAAAATACTGAAGAATCTTCAGATGAGAACATAGGTTCAAGAAATTAGAACAATCTTACAGCTAATGAGACACAGCTAAAAACGAAATAGTTCACATTCAACATTGCTCATTTAAATGCATTGGTCTATTCCACATAGCACTTTCTCCAACAGGTAAAATTTTCACTTTTTGGTTTGTAAAACGAAGTAGTTCCTCTTACAAGCAAAAGGTTTACAAGTTTGCCAGGGAAAAAACCCTTGTAACTTCTAACTTTCAAGTATTTAAACAAAACAGTAGATCCTTTCGGTTTCCCCCCAAACGTGTGACCTTTCCCTTCCTTCAAAACGCTTCATCTTCTCATCTTATTTTCTTTATGCGTTCATGATCTGATTAGTAACGGATAGATCTTTTGGTTCTATGCCTTTGTCCCCATCCATTTTGTCTTTTCCTTAACTTGTCTTTCTCGCAATCCTGATGGCTACAGTTCAACCTTTCCCAAAATTGCCTTGCTATACCTTCGCACCGCAGTAGTCTGAATATGTCCTTTGAGTCCACCTGCGATTCAATAGAGTGTATCATTCATCGAGACCGCGTTATAAAACAAAGCAGCACATTATACTAACTGAAACGGCCAACCCAAAAGAAATGGCCAGGTGCACCACTTGTTCAACCTCGACGCCACTACCTCGACCACCTCCAGGCTCGACAAACATCACCAACGACGGTAAATGGGAAACTCATCGGTGGCTCCAAATACCAACATCGAAAGGGTATACCAATCCGCAGGCGGGTAGACTTTAAATAAGCAATCGGAGGATATTAACATCGAAGGCTAAACAGCTTTCCCAGCCGCAATGGCGGAAGAGACATAAGTTACGGACAAGTGACCATAAGGCGGGAAAATTCCCAATCGGAAATCGGAAGGGTAACCACATCGGAAGCCAAATGACTTTCCCAACCGCAATGGCGGAAGAGAACAACTACAGGTCCACGACGAAAAGGGTCAATACGCATCGGCAGTCGAAGCTCTTTATGCTTCGGACGCTAAGCTGCTTTGGGAGCCACAACGACGAAAAGGAAAAGGACAAAAGCAGTCGATTTAACATAGTGTGATGCCCAATTTAACAGAAAAATCAAGTGTTTGGAAGCTCTCTTCTTTTTCTTTTTTTTAAACAGAAAATCAGCAAAGGTTTAAAACCAATTTTACTTCCGAAACCGCGGACTCAAAGAACAAAAGATCTGATTTATCACTGGCTAGTAAACCAAACTCACATTTGCGATCAATCACAAAATTCAAACACAGGCAACCCTTGAAACTGGTTGAAAATCAGTCTGCACAATCATTCGAAATTAAAACCCGACCAATAAGTTCCAGGATCCTATGATTGAAGAACAACGCTAAATCATGAGGAGGGGCCCAAAATTTTAAGAAATTTGGGGAGAACGGTTGCGGCTGCAACAACTGGCGATCACCTGGTGAACCTAGATCTTTGGGCGAGTGTTTTTTGAGTGACAGACTGTTTAACAACAAATGCATCTATTGAATTCTTCCATCTATCCGGATTTCTCAAATGACAGAAGTGTGTACCTTTAATCATTGATGATAGTCCAATTTGGGAGAGTGGAAACCAAGATTTTCAAGTCCAGATAACTCTGTTGAGGCCAGAGGATGAGTTTCATTATTACTTTTGTCTTCAGGTAGCAGATAGCTTGGACACCACAGGGTTGTAACATATGGTAAACAGAAATATTCATTTGTTCCTCATTCCCATGCCGCTTTAGCACTTTTTGTGCTTCTGGACTTTTGTCCCTTTTTATATGAGTCCTCTTGCATGCCTTTCTTACTGAATTTTAATTCAGGATCCTCTATCCCATAGTGTCCTTTTGTGTGAGCGGTGTACTTCATGTTTCAGCTCACAGACGGAGAGGATCTTTTGGCAATTTGGTACTTATGATTCAGCATCTGCTTTGATGTATGATGCTTGCATAGGAGTTTTTGACTCTTATTTGCCTCTTGGGATTCGTTTCTTGGCATGGGATCATTTATATTTAATACACTATTCACCATTCTCCTTTCCATGGGTCCTCTAATGTCGCTCCTTAGAACATTTTAAGTGTGACGTGGATGGAGCCTCAACATAGTATTCCAGACTCTTCAAATCTGGTTTATTTCACAGGGGTTAAGCAGGACTTCAATGCACACAGAGCTCATTTGAGAAAACTGCTAAACTGGAAGAAGTTCTTTTGGCAACACACAGTCTGAGACTCAAAAATGTTGATCATTCCCAAACATTTTGATGTTCTCCATGCAACTGTGGGTTCGTTCCCTTTATTGGAATCAAGAAAAATCAATCTAAGCAAACTGAAAAAACATGACTCAAAAGACAGCCAAACAGATTATTTATATACAAGACAGAAGAACTCAACGAAACTCAGGAAAAATAAGGCTTGAGAACCAAACCATTCACTGGTAAGTTCTATTCCCACCCCTGTAGATCTTGCAACTTATAAGTAGAAGGGCCAAGCTTTGCTACAATTAGGAAAGGGCCTACCCACAACTACTGGAATTTAGTGTGCTTTCCTTTCTCGTCATGGGGGTGATCCCATTTGAGGACTAAGTCTCCTACTTCAAAGTCTTTTGTTCCAACTTTATGTTTGTCGAACCATCTCTTTACTAAATCCTGTTGTTGCTTAAAGCGTTCCCTAGCTTTAGATCTAGCCTCTTCTGCTTTCAGAAGATTGCCTATCCTCATCTGCAAAACTTCATTCTCCTACCCTCTGGACTCTTGAGCTATTATGGAAGAGGGTAGCATGATGTTGGGGGGGAGAATGGCTTCTTTACCATACACAAGGGTATATGATGATACTCCTATCGCAGACTAGGGGGTGACTCTATCGACCCAAAGGGCATTTGGTAGCGTTGAGTGCTAGCTCCTCTGGTTTTCTATCCCAGTCTTCTTTAAAATCCTAATCAGATTTTTGTTAGTGGATTCAGCGAGGCCATTTCCTTGTGGATAGTAATTAGCAGAATAATGCAATTTTATCCCTTTATCATGAGCAAAAGTAGTTAATTTAATTGATGAAAACTACGTAGAATTATCAAAAACTAACGAAACTGGAACTCCAAACCTAATCATGATGTGGTCCTGTAGGAAACTAATGACCTCGTCTTGATTTATCTTGCGCAGCGGAACTGCTTCGACCCAGCGAGTGAAATAATCGGTCGTGGTCAGAATGTACTTGTGTTGTAGGGAGGAATTTCATTTCATTTCTCCAATGATATCCAACCCCCATTGCTCGAATGGTTCCGTGATCATCACAGGCTTTAGGGGTGCTGTTGCTTTCGGTTGTCTCCCACTACACCTTTGGAAAATATCACACTTCCTGACATGTGCGTGTGCATCTTTGAAGAGCGTAGGCCAATAGTAACCTGCCCTGAGGATTTTGTGGGCTGTAGTATCTCCTGAATAATGTCCCCCAGTAGGACCGTCATGCAACTCTGACATTACTTTCTTCACATCTTCCTTTTCTAAGCATCTGAGAAGAACCCCGTCATAATTCTTTCTGAATAATACTCCTTCAACAAGTTGATAGGAGGCTGATTTAAGACGCAGCGCTCTTCTTTGCTTGGAACTCCAATGTTCTGGCAACAACCCTACCTACAGGTAATGCACAAGGTCTCTATACCAAGACTCGGGAGATGTAAACAAAGGACATACCTCCATTACATGTAATTCGGCTTCATCTTCCCAGGCGTGTTCTTCATTTTTTTCATTTTCAGTCATCTATTTGCACAACCCTTGTCCTTTAACTATAAACGCTGGCTTGAATTCAAGGTCATACTCTTAAAGGGCTATTACCCAATTGCCTCTTCTTTCTCCTAACTCCTTCTGTACAAGAAGAGACCTTACAGCTGGGTAGGGGACAATCACCTTGGTTGTATTTTTTAAAATATAGGGCCTGAATTGCTTTACTGCTTTGAATACAGTGTAAGCTTGTTTATCAACAGCTGGGTAATTCAATTTGGCCCCCTGTAGACCAGCACTCATAAAGGATATTGGGAATTCATCCCCCCCAATCTTCCTTTTGGGTGAGCACAGCTGCTAGTGAATCATCGGATGCAAAGGTATACAAGATAAAATCTTTGTCAAAATCTGGGATTTTCACGGATGGTGCGTGTGCAACAGAAGTTTTGATTTTGATGAATGCGCTCTTCTCAATTTCAGTCCACTTGAATAGTGCATTTTGCTTTACCATCTGCTGCAACAGCTTGACAATCTAAGCAAAATCAGGTACAAATATTCACACGAAGTTTATCGTTCCCATAAATGATTGCATCCCCTTTTTATTATGGGGCAAGGGGATTTGTTCAATAGCCTTAATTCTTTCTGGATCTATAG
>LPNX010605340.1:431883-470953 GCA_001517045.1 Pseudotsuga menziesii
GATAAGCTTTCAAGTGAGGGGAAATACAATGTATTTGATTCCGGATTTGTTTCACAATAATTTCAGAGTCTCCAAAAACTTTTAAATTACTTACCTTTAATTCAATCGCTTTACTCAAGCCCTGCACCAGCGCTTCATACTCAGCTGTATTATTAGTACATTCAAACTCTAATCTACATGAGAGAAAATGTTTATTCTTCTGGGGGTCGATCAGGACACAGCTAGCCCCTGACCCTTCTAACATCTTAGAGCCATCAAAAAACAAAGTCCAAAAATCACTAACTTTTGAATGCAAATCTAATCCTACTGCTAATTTTACGATGTTACAGTCAATCTCATCAGCCTGCGAGAATTGAAGGAGATCAGGCTGAGTGTCTGATGTGTTGCTGGCTTCTTCTGCTTGGTAATTTCCTGGTTCCAACTCAATAAAATAGTTTCTCAATACAGAATCCACTGGTTCATTCTTCTCATCCAATTGAGTAACGTTGTATTTCATGTGAGGCTCCCTTAAAATCTTAATTTGGTTCGGACTTCCTTTGTATGGAAGCCACAGATGTGACCAATCTGAGGCAAAATATCCATTTAGTTTGGCCGACCAATCTCTGCTCAGGACAAGACCGTAAGCGTCTGGTATATCAGCCACCACGATATTAATGACTTGGTACACTTTATCATTGGATGCCAGACGGACTAGGATGTCTTCCATCTCACCAATCACCTTGACATCTGTCCTGTCCAACTGAACAACCCTCCACGTGGATGGCTTAGGCTGCCCATTTATTTTTTTACAAACGGATATTGGCATGACATTAACCGATGCCCCTGAGTCTACCAAGCAGTTATGTACATTATGATTGAAAATTTCAAACGTGAGGAGGAAAGGTGGATGTTTTCTTTTAGACTTACCTCCAATGCTGGTTTCGCCAATTTCTTCTTCTTCCTGAGGCTGACTATCAGTGGGCAGCCCCTCATCCGAAGCTTCAAGTGCTTTCAATAATCTTTCCTTTTTGCTGTGGTACTTTACACATTTCAAACAGTGAAACGTTTGCCTTTATTTTCTTTATGTCCTGCATGATATCATAATCCACCTGTGGCTCAATGAGGTGCAGTTTATCAGCAGTCACCTTTTCTTCATTGGGCTTGGCCAGCGTATCTTTTTGCCTAGGATCTTGGCTGGTAATAGTGAATTCTGGAATCTTATCGGCTAAGGATTTATTTTGAAATTTCTTTACATTTCTTTGCAGCGTTTTGATCTTTGGTAGAATGAGACTGTTTTCTTTAATTGGCCCTTGGCTCCTTGTTGCCACGTTGGTTTCCATAATGTCCTTGTAGCCCTGATTCTTTTCCTCTTCCGCCTCAAATAACGAAACAGAATCCCACAAAACCATGGTTTCCTCTTCTTATTCCTTTGTTGACGTAGTATTCTCTTTTCTCTCTTCATCTCCATCTTCTGTTAATCTAGAATCCAACAGTTGATTCATGACCAATGTCATCGAGTTTATCCATTGAGGACAATTCTTTTCAAAATGTCGCTGTTGGTGGAAAGTACAAAAATTGTCCATGCCTACCTCTGTTAAATTCATGGATGCAGTATTGTGAGGAGGAGGTTGAGACTAATTGTTATCCTCTCTTTTCTTATAATATGGCTTATAAAACTTTTGTGTTTCCTTCTCTTTCTCCAAATCTATGATTTTGTTGGAAAGCTTCTGCATCATTTTTTCCATATTTTCATAATCTGGCGATTTCTCTTCCTTAGGCTTAGTAAACAATAAGGCTTTCCTTCCTGTACCTTTCTCTCCTGACTGTTCTGGATAATATTCAATACTTTCTCTTTCAGCTTCCACTACTTCTGCCTCTTCATAGGTTTCCGTCAAAGTAGGCTTGGCCCTACCTTTGGCAAACATGGCCAAATCAGGGCCTAAAGCTGAAGTATAATATTCAATCAGAACTTTGTCTGAAGGTTTATCTGTTTCAGAAAAATTCTTGAGATAGGCTACAAACCTTTGTGTGAAACTGTGCACCTTTTCCTTTCTTTCTTTCTTCAAGGCGCATAGCCCTTTCATGAGGGCTGCATGAGTTTTCTGAGTTGCATACTTACTTCTGAAAATTCTTTCGAAGGTATCCCAATCAGGGATACAGTTAGCAGGAAACCCAAAGTACCATGATGCCGCAGCTCCTTTAAGGGTATGCGGGAATAGTCTGCAGACTACATCTTCATACTCCCCGGCCCTTACTCCTTCAATTTCCAAGTAAAAACTTTGTAGGTGATCATCTACTAGTATTTTCTCATTTGGGTCGAACTTGGGCAACATCTTGTCAAAGGATTGCGATAAATCATGCAGCATAGGTGTTAGATTTAACGGTGATCTGGCTCTCCATGCATGTGGTGGATTAGGTGGGTTAGGTGGTTGATTTGCGTTTACGCCTACCATGATTCTGGGTGGAGAGTGAGGAGGTGAGCCAACTGGAGTATGATCAGGAGAACTGTGAGGGGTATCTGGGCCTTCTTGATTCAAGGGTAGCATGACTTCCTGTAAGGTTGTTTCTACAAGTTCTTCCCAGTCTCCAACCAGCACTGAGTCTTCTACTACAGGACGATATTTCTTTTTATACTCTCTTCTGGGAAATTCAGGGATGATTGGCAATCCTCCAATCTTCTTTACATATTCCCTGGTGTGTCTTCTCAGATCATTAACAACTTCGTTTCCAACAGCATATAGATGTTCTCTATTTCTTTCTTCCGTAATTGGATTATGAATCCCACTGCTTTCAGAACTGTTACCGGTGGAATAATTTCGGGAAAATGGGTTTCCTCGGTCAACCATACACTGGTGGCCCTCCTTCTAGCACCAAAACTGTTGAAACCCAGGAATTCGCAGGAAACAACAGTAAGGGATTCTCCCCAGTCAACGTTCCCAACTAGCCCGTGACTGTTTGGTGTAGGGAATCCATCTGGTTTGCGGTCCGGCTACCGTAGGTCAAGTAACAAAACAAAGGGTTTTACCGGTTACGGCCCGGTCCACCGAGTTTTTGTATTTTTTACTTAAATTATGAAATGCACGTGCCTAATTAACAATGCAGAGTGATAAAGATACAGAGATCCTTCACAATGTGATGTGCAGGTTGTTACCTCTCGTCTTAGAACTCACAAGCATCTAAATCATACAAACAGTAATAAAATAAAACTAACTAAACTATCTCTAGAGAGATGGATTAATCCATGAGTAATGCAATACTATTCAGGTGTTATGGCAAATCACAGATAGCTGTTCTTATAACCAAACATATAAACATAAGTAAAAGTATACATGACAAGATAGCTCATCAACAATTAAAACATCCCATTACTCATAGTGGAAGAACACCATAAAAATACTGAAGAATCTTCAGATGAGAACATAGGTTCAAGAAATTAGAACAATCTTACAGCTGAAAATGAAATAGTTCACATTCAACATTGCTCATTTAAATGCATTGGTCTATTCCACGTAGCACTTTCTCCAAAAGGTAAAATTTTCACTTTCTAGTTTGTAAAACGAAGTAGTTCCTCTTACAAGTAAAAGGTTTACAAGTTTGCCAGGGAAAACGCCCTTGTAACTTCAAACTTTCAAGTATTTAAACAAAACAGTAGATCCTTTCGGTTTCCCCCCAAACGTGTGACCTTTCCCTTCCTTCAAAATGCTTCATCTTCTCATCTTATTTTTTGTATGCGTTCATGATTTGATTAGTAATGGATAGATCTTTTGGGTCTATGCCTTTGTCGCCATCCATTTTGTCTTTTCCTTAGCTTGTCTTTCTCACGATCCTGATGGCTACAGTTCAACCTTTCCCAAAAATGCCTTGCTATGCCTTCGCGCCGCAGTAATCTAAAGACGTCCTTTGAGTCCACCTACGATTCAATAAAGTGTATCATTCATCGGGACCGCGTTATAAAACAAAGCAGCACATTATACTAACTGAAACGGCCAACCCAAAAGAAATGGCTAGGTGCACCACTTGTTCAACGCCGACACCACTACCTCGACCACCTCCAGGCTCGACAAACATCACCAACGGCGGCAAATGGGAAACTCATCGACGGCTCCAAATACCAACATCGAAAGGGTAGACCAATCCGCAGGCGGGTAGACTTTAAATCGGCAATCGAAGGCTAAACGGCTTTCCCAGCTGCAACGGTGGAAGAGACATAGGTTACAGACAAGTGACCGTAAGGCGGGAAAATTCCCAATCGAAAATCGGAAGGGTGACCACATCGGAAGCCAAATGACTTTCCCAGCCGCAACGGTGGAAGAGAAAAACTACGGGTCCGCGATGAAAAGGGTCAATACGCATCGGCAGTCGAAGCTCTTTATGCTTCGGATGCTAAGCCGCTTTGGGAGCCGCAACGGCAGAAGGGAAAAGGACAAAAGCAGCCGATTTAACATAGTGTGACGCCCGATTTAACAGAATAATTAAGTGTTTGGAAGCTCTCTTCTTCTTCTTTTTTTAAAACAGAAAATTAGCAAAGGTTTAAAACCAATTTTACTTCCGAAATCGCGGACTCAAAGAACAAAAGATCCGATTTATCGTTGGCTAGTAAACCAAACTCACATCTGCGATCAATCACAAAATTCAAACACAGGCAACCCTTGAAACCGGCTGAAAATCAGTCTGCACAATCATTCGAAATTAAAACCCGACCAATAAGTTCCAGCGTCCTACGATTGAATAACAATGCTAAATCATGAGGAGGGGCCCAAAATTTTAAGAAATTTGGGAAGAATGGTTGTGGCTGAAACAAAAAATTTAAGTACAGAAGTATTTTGGAGGAAACTTATTTTCACTTATGTGGTCATTTAGAAGTTTGATGTAACTTATTTTCGCTTATTTTACTAGACTTGCTTTCATTTAATAAATTTATATTATCTACACACAACTTTCTCACATTTTTTAAAACATATGAAAGTTCTCTTCGGTGTTTCATTTCCCCGCTCTAGGGGTATGCTAGTACACTTCATTGCAGCATGATTTTCTTACGTTGTGTCACTTACATTATTCAGGATTGTGCGGTTGGATTGTTATTTTCCCTGCTCCCTATTCGTTACCTTCAAAACCTACATGAATAAAATAATAATATTTTGTCCAAAACCCAAATAGACTAGACCAATAGTGCATAAAATAATGAGTGGTTGTTCAACAATAGAAATGATCCCCACCACTTGAGGCATGCGCCCTGCTTCTAAGGGGAAGAAATCCACAAGCCTTATTTACTTGGAGGGTAGCGATTCAACTCTTCACTTTTTCTTGAGCATGATTCAACAAGCATTTATATGATTATGTAGCATCAATATGCATTGACACAAAGCCACACATATAGGAGAAACAATCTTAATTATCAATCCTAACACTAGAAACCAGAGCAAATGGTTTTCTAAAGTTACCTTCACTTTCAACAACCATCACAAATGGAGGAGCCTTGCTTCAATAGAGTTCTAGGATCAAAACCTACTTGAATAAAATAATAATATTTTGTACAAAACCCAAATGGACTAGATCAATAGTGCATAAAATAATGAGTGGTTGTTCAACAATAGAAATGATCCCCACCACTTGAGGCATGTGCCCTGCTTCTATGTCAACAAAAGAGCATGAGAGGTCTAACTACCTGCTCAATCATTGAATACATGAGTCAAAGTGGTCAGTCAAATGTGAAGGACCAAGTTTCTCTTGGGTGCTCTTCAAAATTTGGTTAAACAATACATATTTTTTAACTTCCTCATGGTGCGGCCTCCTAGAAATAATGAGGAAAACTCTACTCTTGAGAGTTTGATCTCGAAACTAGTGCCAATTTTTTGACCAGGCATGGCCCTTTTCTTTAGACACGAACGCTCAAGGAAAATGAAATATTAAAACATGTTTTAATTGCTTCCAGTGGTAGTGCACTCCCTCTTGAAGTAGATCCACATGTGTGGTTATAATTAGACTTGGATTCCAACGAATCCTTTATTTTTTCGTCTTCAAATGTGTGCAAAAGAGTAAATAAGGCCCCACAACCATAGTATTATAGGAAAAGTGTCAAAATGGTCTGTTTGCATGAATATGTGTTGATTGGAACTGATAATATGGGGTAATACATAATAAGATAATTAAGAACCTTATTTAAGACTGAAGAATTGCAACTTGATGTATCCTTCTTGGTTATGTGAGGAAATAAAAATCAATATTATGGTGTTGAATTACATTAGTGAATTTGTTTTAAATTGACTTCAAAATTAAGAGATAATGTTATAAATTCCCATAAGATATCTGTTATAGTGAATTGGCATGTGGTGTTCTATTCATTATTTATGATCCAAAGATTATGAAAAGTGAATATTACAAAATTACCCAACTCCTTAGAGAGATTACCTTGTTTATCAATCCTGAAAACCTTTGTAGAGGGGACTTTTCCATCTCAGCAAATCATATGGATATTCTTCTATCTTAAACAAACAGAGTGTTTAAATCTTCATTCGCATGATCATAGATCTATGTTATTCTTTTATATATGTTCATAGTTTGAAGATTCTTTTTATAGCATTCTCAGAAATTTGTAACATTGTATAGCTTAGGTTGAATGCAAAACACAATAAAAATCATATAGCCCTTAGTCTAGGAAAATAACAGAATTTCGATCAATTCTGGTATTAGATAGAAATTTCTGGGATTGAATACTTTTGTTTGGATGAATTTTGCAAAAGAGGCCATTTTGGGTAGATTTTGATTGCAGTTTTCCTATTTTTAGGAGGATTAGATTGAATTGAGTATTTTGCTAAGGAGATACTCACATGAGTTTCTTTGTAATAATTGTGTCATGGAAGTATATTTTGAATTACTTTTGAATCTAGATTTTGATAGATCGTGACTATCTCTATGCAGGATAATATGGGAATATTTAATTCGAATACCCAATTTTTTTACTGCAAACATGATGGGAATCAAAGAATTTCAAAGAGGCAAATTTATTTTCGATTCCATGATACCAACCATTTGGCCCCTGGTATCTGGAGGCTTAGAGCAAGTTATGACAGTCATACAAGCACATCTACTGAGATTGATGTGGAATTCCCTAGAGACTATAGTGAACTACTTCAGCAGGTATGCATCTTGGTTTTAAACAAAATAATATTTTCCTATCTTGTTTGCCATGTTAAGGGTTTATGTATTTTTGCTATCATCTTTGTTTGGTATTTTGTTATCTATAATTGTTATTGTTCTAGATCCTTGTTTTGTGTCTTGACTCTCATTTTTAGGTGGTACTTCAAGACAAAGTGAAATAACATCATAGAGTGAAATGGGCTTGTAATATTTAAAGCAAGAGGGATCATTCTTCTTAGAAATAAAAGTAGGGAAAGCTATGTTTAAACTTTAAAGCCCCTGCAATTTACCACAAATCCTAGATTCTTCAACTACCCTTATTATCTCCTACTCCAAGAACTTGTAAAAGCCAATACAAAATTCCATCGTCCATCCATCATGACCTAAGCTCTTTGCCTTAATGAAGGAAGACAAAACCCCCTTCAATTCTTCTTTGGAAAATTATCCTTCTATTCTTTCTTTCATTTTTTGATCAAAAAGTTTTGGAAAAAAGTATATTGATCCTCATATGCTCTACAATATAAGGGACATCGAGTTTCCTTCAATGGTGTGTTTTAAGATCATTAAATTATAAATTGGCCCCACATACCAATGGAAAAGCATGCACTACTTTTATGAGTGAAATTTTTTTATCATTGCACTTCATTATCCCTATATTATATTATGAAAATTAATTGTTTCCCTTCTAAAAACACATTTGTAGGTACATCGTTTACTATTCTAGGTTGATTATTTATGTAGTTTCACTCAGAATCTTATTCCATGTTGGTGATTTTGTTTTAAATTTAGTTAACTATATTTTTATTGCACTTCTAATTATGTCATCCTGCTAGACATTTTTCAATAACAAAGAACCAAGTAATCAACAAAAATAAGATTATATATTTCCCTTTGCTACTTTTGTCTAATCAGAGCGTTTCAACAACAGATAACTAATTAATCTTTTATAAATTGTGGTCTTTGGATATTATCACTTCGAACCTGTGTCATGCGAAAATTATGTTTCTTTTGCACACACTTCATGCACTTAATTGTGTAGAAGAGTAACATAGCTGGTGTCACCATCTGCCTTTTGTGTTGGTAAAACCACACCTTACTTGGATTTTTAGGTGGGTAAACTAATTTTATTCTCCTTTATTTATCTGTGTGAAGTTGGTTTACAGTTTATTGTGAAAATTAAGGTCTACTAGATCTTTCAGAGTTTTCAATGCTAAATTATTGTGATTCTGAATGATTTCATTGGGTGTCTATTTCTAGAATTCAGAACAGTTGACATGACCGCAAATATTGTCCTCCTTTGTAAGGACACTGATAAGCCTTCTGAGTAACTCTTGAGTTTGTTAATTCTGAGTCAGATTAGATAGGTTTCCAAATTAATTTGTTATCTAGTATAAGGAAGTGACAAAAGGACTTTTTTCTAGTTGCTATACTTTTTTGAGAGTGCATTTAAGGAGAGATTAAACCATCTGTTGAAATGCCTTATTAGAAAGGGAGTAACATTTGCCTTGTAATGACTAAGTGAAAATAGGTCTCTAGTGCCAAGTTCATTTAATTTCCTATGTTGAAAATATGTTTTTCTCGATCTTTGCAGTGCGATATAAATTGCATATCTTGCATTTCTTCAGGTCTCCAAGTTGGTAGCAAGACCTCTAAATCAGATCTAACTAATTGCCTAGTTTATTCAATTTTCATTTTTGTTCTTGGATTAGTGTGTTGAAAGACTGTCTTCTATTAAGTGCATTGTTTGAAGATACTACTTTATAAATCTAATGTAAATTGTTGCTCTTAAATAGATCACAGTGAATGCTGACCTTTTTTCGACAGCCATATCTTTGAATATGTGTGTTATTTTCCTTTACACATATGATAATATTCTTTATGAACATTGTTGGTAGTGTATGTTGTTGTAAATCTATTCTTTATGAACATTGTATGGTAGTCTATTTGTATCAATATTATATTTTTGTTGTTCATTTTCACTAAGGAATAGTGATTTTTGCAATCCCATTAAGCCAATTTCTTGAGTTTTGTTAAAATTCCTAGAAAAGGTTTATGGATTTCATAACCTACTTGATCATATATTGTGAACTTATACAGTCTATCATCCTTTGCCACCATTAGATACTCAAAGTTGTGTATTGATCATTTTTACCATTATAGAGGACTATGTAAGTTAGGTTCCCGAATTTTTAAAGGGTGTTAGCTCAATGGAAGAGCGCCTACCTTATAAGCAGGAGGTTGGTGGTTCAATTCCTCCATGCCCTAATGATATTATAATATCGGTTAAAAACAACTAAATTATTAACCAAAAAATAAGAGATAAGTGACCAAACAAAATGACCAAAATTTGTATATAAAATTACTAAAAATAATTAAAATAGTGACCAAAAAAATGAGAGATGCGAAACTAGGCATTAAAAAGGATGCACACGTGGAGCTAATGATGAAGCCAAACACGACGTTGATATGGTAGAAAAATAAGACGCAAAACTAGGCATTAAAAAGGATGCAGCACATGGCGCTAATGATGAAGCCAAAAATGGCGTTGATATGGTAGCAAAATAATGCGTTACTTTGGATGCAAAACATGGCACTACATAGGAAGCAAAATATGGCGCAATAATAGAAGAAATATTTGGCGTCATTTTGGTAGCAAAACATGATGCAAAAAAGGAAGCAAAAATTGGTGCAAAATTGGAAGCAAAAATTGGCACATATTTGGAAGTAAAACATGGTGCAAAATGGGATGCTAAAGTGGTAGAAAAAATAGATGCAATATTGGATGCTACTTTGGATGCTAACATGGTTCTATTAAGGATGCAAATATGGCACTAACGGGGACATCATTTCAAAAGCAAAAGAAAACACTCGCTAGGAAGAAAAATAGGGCGTTATTTAGGAAGCAAACCTCGATGTTGTTTAGGAAGAAAAGTTGGACGCTATCTAGGAAGCAAAAAAAGACATTTTTTGAGACGCTTTAAGTTTTCTCCATGACGCGTCCCATTTAGCATCTAGTTTGACCACTCAATGTAAAAAAAAATACACTAAAAAGGGACGCTAATTCCAGGATTTGTTGTAGTGATGGAGTTTCTTTATGTATATAGGAGGTTTTTACTGTTCGTGACCCATCTCTCCCCCATTATCTCAATTCCCACTTCCATATTTCCATGTCTTTCTATGAAGCCGCACTTGTGTGAATGGTGGTTGCGCCCCACTGATTTCAGTTGATTCCCAAGAATGGGTGACTGATTCATGGCTCTGTAATGTCTCCCATATTATTTATAAGTCGAAATCAAAAGAAATATCTATGCAAATGTCCACATTTCCAAGCTTTGTTGTGACTAGTTTCCATGTATATCGCAACTTGGATCAATGTTATATGTTGTTAGTGAGATATTGAAATGTTTTTAATGGTATATATTCATATTTCTCCGTTCTGAACCATTATATGCACCATTTATGAATCAAAGTTGAGATTTTATATGTCATTTCCCTTAAGCAAATATCACTGAATTTATGCATTCAAATATGAATATTTAATCCTCTATTGAAGAAATATTAACCATACCAAATGACAATAAATTAAGTATAATTACATTCTCCATACTCTGTTAGACAATTTGGGAGGGTTGCATAGGATTTGGAGCAAGGTATTTTTTAAGGATTCTAATATTATACTTAAGTATAGTATTCTAGGTGATTGTTTTGGATTGAAAAAAACATGTTTATAGATAGGTAGACGAATATTAAATATGCAACATACAATTAACACTAAAATGTGTAAATTTTGGCGAATATTATGATTAAAAAAAAACATATTTTATGTAAATATAGGCGATATTAGAGACCAAATAGAAAATTTATTTTTTGAAAAAAAAAACCCAAAAATAGCCAATTGGTCAAATTTTGCCCCTAAAAATTACCCTAATTTGGAGATCCATTTATTCTCACACCCTAGAGGGAATTGCATCATAAATTGCTAGTAATTTTACCCTTTTTTCCATCATGCCCAAATCAAGTTCCAGATGTCTATGACCTGTAATAAATATATCAGAGATTCAATTTAATATTCCTAAGACTCCCCACATCAATTCCTACCAAATTCTAGACCCTCTTAAGCCTATCGAACCCCCTAGAGTCAAGACTAGTCAAGAAATTTTTTCCAAAATTATGCCTTTGTTGGGAATTTTTGAATTGGGACATTACAAGTGGTATTAAAGCATGATATTGGAACCTGATAGAGATATCTATTCATGTTTCCTAATTCTAACCTCCCTCTATTAGAAACTACAATTGGAGACCTTAACAGTGAAAGGGAAGAAAGTGGCGAAGTTAGTTCTTTTTACAAGGAGATTAAGGAAAAATTAGAACTAAGAGATCTGGATGAAAAATATAGTAATGATGACCTTAATAAATTCATTAAATAATATATTGAATGGATTTACAAACACTTTATGCAATGGTTCGAATTGTTAGCTAGCCAACTTAGGGGCAAGTCAACACTAGGGAGTAGTAGTAGTTCACCCCATGATGAGAAGAAGACCAATGGAGAAACCATTTTTTTGAAGACTGGACCTCATAACATACCTCATGAGTTAAAAAATAAGAATGGACCTAAAATACCTAAGTTTTTATAGTTCAAAGAAGGCCCTTACACCACCTATGATGTTAGAGAAGCAGCAAATGATTGGCAACAATTAAGTGATTAATGTAGGAGAGTCCTACCTTTTGGTCAGTTCATTAGAGATTCTCTTTAGTTCAAGCACAGAGGAAATGGTAATAGGGCACCTCCTATTAATCATGAATTAAAGTAAGCCATAGTAAAAGTAACCATTCCTTATGATGGTTCCTCGCAAATGTATGCTAGTGCTTAGTTACAAAAATTAAGTGTATATTTCCAATTAAATCCTATGGTTGAAGAAGATGCATTGAAAATGGTCATTCTGCATCTTGAAGGGGGAGATATTGATTGGTGGTTCCGTGGTCTTATAACCTTGGGACATGATTAGATTTTATCCTATGAGGGTTTCTCCAATGCATTGATGGAGATATTTGAGAGGAAATACCCTGAACTTCCTTTCAAAGAACTACCGCAATTGAAGCAAGTAGGAACTCCTGTAGCTTATGTGTTAAAATTTGAAAAGATTTCAGTAATATTTTCTGATGTATATATGGAAAGGTTGGTTTTATTTTTTAATGAAGGATTGATAGAACCTTTGAGAGGGCTAGTGAAAGCCCACAAGCCAACCACATTGAAGGATGCCATGAATTTGACAAGGGATTTGCAGAATATTTCCAAGAACCAAATACCCTCCCAAGCCAAATTTCCCTTCCAAGTTCAAGGAAGGTAAGAAACCATGGAAAAAGGACTCCTCTACCAAAGAAAATAAAGGACGACCAAGAAAATAATAATTTAGGAGAAAGAATCTATGTTTTACATGCCAAGAACCTTGGGTTTTGGGACATAGATGAGCCAAGGGGAAGGCACACTACATTGAAATTTTTTCTGAAGATGATGAAGAGGAGGAGAAGGAGGAAGAAGCAAAAATTTCAGCCCAAGAAGAAGGGTATGAAACAATAGAAGAAGAACATCCCACTCCTGATACAGGAAATATTGTAACACTCTCGTGTGTACCTAGATTCCACACCATGAGGCTCAAGGGAAGCAAGCATACAAGGCCAAATATTGATGGTTATAGTGTATGGTTGAGCCACTCACAACTTAATAGATGCATCCTTGGTGGAGAGGAGAAAGTTTCAAGCTAAAATTTTTTATGGTTTCACAGTCATCATTCCAGGCAACAATTCTATGGATTGCACAAAATGGATTTGAAAGCTTCAAGTTACTCTAGGAAATCATACTATCACTAACAATTTTTATGTAGTGAATGTGGTTGACACAAATGTGGTTTTTGGAGTGCAATGATTGTATTCTTTAGGGGAGCATATAGTGAATTATCAATTCCATGAAATAAGGTTCAAAAATTCGGAAGGGAAACCCATCTTGTTAAGGGGGATGCACACTTACCAAAATCAAGTGGTGTCCTCTCATGGCATGAGGTCTACCTTGAGGCATGGATACATATAATGGGCTGTTGAATGTTTAATTACATCTCCTAAACCTCAGTTGAATATTTCCAAGCATCCTAAGGATATAGAGAAGCTATTGAGTAAGTATGAGAGAAATTTTGGAGACCTTCCCCTAGGAAGACCACCGGATAGAGGGGTGGAGCATATCATTGAGTTAGAGATAAGAACACAACCTATCAAAATGTATCCCTATAGAAACCCCAAAAGGATTCGAGATGATATTGAAGAGGCCATTAAAGAACTCTTGGAGTTGGGTCTCATAAGGCCTAGTTCTAGCCCATTTGCTTCTTTAGTTGTTATGGTAAAGAAAAAAGATGAAACCTTGAGAATGTGCATTGATTTCAAAGCATTAAACAAGAAGACAGTAAAGAATAGATACCCCATCCAAAGGATTTATGAGCTCATGGATGAGCTCCATGGGGCCAAGTTCTTCTCAAATATTAACCTTAGATCTCGTTATCATCAAATTCGAATGAGAGAGGAAGACATACAAAAGACTTATTTTAGATGCCACTATGGTCACTTTGATTTTGTTGCCATGCCCTTTGGATTGACAAATGCACATTCCAAATTCCAATCATGCATGAATAATATATTCCACAAGTAAATTAATAATTTTGTACTAGTTTTCTTTGATGACATTCTTATTTACAGTAAAACTTGGAAGGAACATTTTCATCATCTAGAAGAGGTATTAAAAATTCTGCATGATCAATCTTTGTTTTCTAAGTGTTCGAAATGTGAGTTTGGTTTGACAAAGCTCTTGTATAATGGATACATCATTGGTAAATATGGTTTGAATGTGTATATGGAGAAAATAAGAGCCATTTTAGAGTGGCCTCGTCCCAAATATCTCATTGAATTAAGAGGATTCATTGGAATTTGCACCTACTATAGAAAGTTTGTGAAGGGCTTCTCCCAAATCACTTCACCTCTCATTGATTTGACAAAGAAATATGCTTTCCAATGGCATGAAGGGGCTGAAATTTTTTTCCAAAGAATGAAGGAGGTAATAAGAAACTGTCATATTCTAGCTTTGCCTAATTTTTCTAAACCATTTGTCTTGGAATGTGATGCATCAAGGGAAGTCATTGGAGCAGTCCTAAAACAAGGACAACAACCAATAGATTTTGGGAGTAGGAATATACAACCACATGAGAATATTTAATCCATTTATGATAAATAAATTCTAGCCATCATGCTTGCTTTGATAAAGTTTAACAATACTTGGTGGGAAACAAATTTGTGGTCAAAACTAACCATAACAGCTTACGGTACTTCCTCAGTCCAAATGATCTAAATGAAAGGAAACAAAAGCGGGTTAGTAAGATTAAAGCATTTGGATTTTATATTGAATATGTGAAGGGAAAAAATAATCTGGTAGTTGATGCCTTATCTAGAATACCTACTATTTCTCTAATGGATGTAGCAGAAAATTGGAAAGGCACATTAGAAGTAGAGTATGCCAAGGATAAATTTTCTTGTGAAATTTTTTATGGAATTAACCATGATTATAGGTATAAGGTGTTGGAAGGAATCATCTAATAGAAATATAGAATCTATTTGGCCCCTAATTCGAGTTTGAAGGAGGAAATTTTAAAGAAAGCTCACGACTCTCCTCTAGCACGTCACACCAGTTTCTTCAAAACATACCAAATGTTGAGGGAAATATTTTCATGGAAAGGCTTGAAGGATGATGTTCTGAAGTATGTTAATGAATTCCCCACATGTCAGAAAAATAAAGTGGAACACACTCATCCACCTGGCCTCTTACATCCCTTGTCTATTCTAGTACAAAAATAGGAGAGCATTTCCATGGACTTCATCATAGGTTTGCCCAAAGTATTTGGTAAGGAATGCATATTTGTGGTGGTGGATAGAATCACTAATTTGATAATTTATTTGTTTTAACTACCACTTTCACTTATGCACAAGTGGCTGAACTATTTTTTAAAGAATTTTCCAGATTGCACGGGCTTCCTAAGAGCATTGTTAGTGACAAAGATAGCAGATTTTTTAGTGCATTTTGGAAAGAACTCTTCAAAATGGTGGGGAAAAATTTGATGCCTAGAACAGGATATCACCCCCAAACTGATGGCCAAACAAAGAGGGCTAATCAATGGTTGGAAGGATACTTGAGTAACTATGTTAGTGGGAAGCAAAAAGCATGGATAAAATGGTTGCATTTGGGTGAGTTTTGTTACAATATTACTTTCCATATGTCCATTGACATGTCTCCTTTTAAATAATTTTATGGTTATGATGCATCCACTTTTATTGACCAATTTTTTTTTGATAGTAGAGCTCAAAAGGCTAAGGATTGGATTTAAGAAAGTCAAGAAATTTTGAAGGTTTGAGAGATAACTAGCAGGTTGCTCAAAATCAACAGAAACAATATGCAGACCAACATAGAATGGAGAGACACTTACAAGTGAATGACTTGGTGTACTTGAGGTTGGAGACCTACAAAAAACCACCATAAAGGGTAAAGTTTCAGAAAATATCGAGCCAAGTTTTTATGATCCCTACAAAGTGATTCAAAAAGTTGGAGAAGTGGCCTATCAATTGGAGCTTCCCATGGGGAGAAAATTTCATAATGTGTTTCATTTTTCTTATTTAAAAAGGTTATATGGAATCATATTTAAGTTTCATATACTTTACCACCTTTGGATGATGAAGGAAAAATTGTTCTCATTCCAAACAAAATCTTGATAACAAGGGAGAGAAGGCTACGAAGCAAAACAATAAAAGAATATTTGGTACAATGGAAGGATTTACCTATTGAAGAAGCCACTTGGGAAGATGAACAAATTTTGCAGTTTCCAAACTTTTCATTTCTTGAGGACAATCAATATTGGGTGGGGAGGACTGTCATGTCCCCATCCCAATAAGTCTACTAGTTGACAATGTTTCACCCACATACTAGTTCCCTAGGTTGGGGGAGGAGGCATTAAATATTGCAATAAGGGAGATAGGGGAACCTTAATTTATCATTTACACATTAAATTGGGTCATACAGATAATAAATATGGAGAAAATAAAGTGGCATTGTTTCATAAGGACATTTGGAGGTCCATGAAGGCATTGGGTGGCTAGATTATTCCTTACACATGTCATGACTTAACCCAAAATTTCAAATTATGAGTGATGGAATGTTCTTGGAAGGTGAATACTTTTAAAATGGCATATCATGAGCCCAAGGATTCTAATGGGTGAGGAATATTAACTCCCCATAGAAGAGGAAGAATCTAGGAAGAAACTAGGTTCCATGTGGAGCTAGATTCCCTACGTTTTATGACAACAATGATGGAAAATTCTATGACAAGTCATACCTGATTGCAGACATGATTTTAGAACTATGAAAATATGGCATGTCAAGGCTAAAAAAATCCTCCAAGAGGGAACACTTGGAACTAGGTGGCAGCTATTTGAATTTGGAGGAAGATGAAGGGTTGAGGAGAAGGCCAAGTTGCATGGAGGTTACTAAACATCAAGGATGAATTGGAGGAATCCTATGGGAGTGAATTAGAACTTAAAAGACCTTAGGAGGGTTATAAAAATATTTCATGAGGAATGGAAATGTATTTTCATCATTTGTGAATTTTACTTTGGCGTTTTGGACATCAATAACTTGTCCATTGCACTATGAGTGCACACTTACCCTGCTAGTGAGCCAATTTCGAGAGAGTGATATTCTCATCCAAGTTGGTTATGGGAGAGGCCATTCATAAATCTCATGGAGTGTTTTTCTGAAGATAGGATTCTTCTACTGTTCGTGACCCATCTCTCCCCCCATTCTCTCAATTCCCACTTCCATATTTCTACGTTTTTCTATGAAGGCACACTTGTGTGAATGGTAGTTGTGCCCCATTGAGTTCATTTGATGCCCAAGAATGGGTGAATGATTCATGGATCTGTAATATGTCTCCCATATTGATCTCTGTAAGTCTAAATTGGAGTAAATATATGTGCAAATGTCCACATTTCCAAGCTTTGTTGTGACTAGTTTCCATGTGATGATTTCCCCTTTCAATGGACTTGTATATCTGATGTATATTGTGACTTGGATTAGTGTTGTATGATTTTAGTGAGATATTTAAATGATTTCAATGGTATATATTCATATTTATCTGTTATGAACCATTATATGCACCATTTATGAGTCGAAGTTGAGCTTTTATATGTCATTTCCCTTAAGTAAATGTCACTGAATTTATGCATTTGAATATGAAGCTTTAATACTATGTTGCATAAATATTAACCATACCAAATGAAAGTAAATGAAGTCTAATTACAGTCCCCATACTCTTTTATACAATTTGGGAGGGTTTCATAGGATTTGGAGAGGCATTTCTGCTCACACCCTATGGGGGAATTGCATCATAAATTGCTAGTAATTTTACCCTTTTTCCATCATGCCCAAATCGAGTTGTAGATGTATATGATCTGTCATAAATATATCATGTATTCAATTGAAAATTCTTGATACTTCCCACATCATTCCCTACCAGATTAGAGACCCTCTTGAGCCATCTAAATCCCCTAAAGTCAAGATTAGTCAAGACAATTTTTCCAAAATTCTTCCTTTGTTGGGAATTTTTGAATTGGGCCATTACAATTTTTTGACATAGTATCAAATTAAGATAAAATTATTCTCTTACTAATAGTACTATTTATCAATTATTGATATGGCATGGAGGTAAATACAACAACTCATCATTAATAAAATCCAATAAGACTAGTTTCCTCACATTGTTATAGCCTTGTTGTTTTGAAACCTAAGATTCAGAATGAGTTATAGTCAATTTGAATTCATTATTTGGATTGATACAATATCATAATAATGAATGTATACATTTTCTATAAATATCAATAAATTGGAGAACCTAGTAACCTTGAACTATCGAATAGAAAAGAAAAATACAAAATGAAACAATATTCCAAGGAAAGAGGTGGTGTCTAAAGACACAGTTACAAGACTTAAGAACATAACATCATAATCAATAAATCACAATGCATAGTGAGTATGAAATACATCTCAAATTACTATTATTATCATACATTTGGACAACCCATAGGGTCTCCCTTTTATAGTTTCCAAATCTAACCAACTTCTTGAAAAAGAGGAGGATCTAGTTCACAAATGTGGGTCAACAGGTCCTAACTATTTCTATAGAATCCACGACATCCAAAATTTTAGTTGGTTGTTGTAGTCGCATCACCCATGGTCTTTTTCATGACCATTCAATCGTTTGACTAATCGACTGTCCAGACATTTTACCAACCTTCCTAGTTGAGCCTCTAGTTGACTACTCTTAGTCACTTGTCATATAATCATTGTTTATCTCCAGAATATCCAGAAGTGTGATGAATCATCAATACCTTAAGTCCCAACACAATAAACTCATAGACCAACTCCATAAAACCAATTTTTTCACGAAAAATAGTATCAAGTTTAATTATCACCAAATGCACATATTACATGATAAAATAGGTAATACATATACTTTTAATATGAAAGAATCCTTGAATGGATGGATTTAATCATATTTCAAAGTAGTCAATATATTAATAATGTTTACTTAACCATGACTTACTTATCTTTACTTAAACTTGGATAAACCACTACACATATTGAACAAGTTTTATAAAGTCTTCAATAACATTATCTCCAATCACATATTAGAAAGTTTACTTTTGAGTACTTTTGAATTACTAAAACCGTTGCAGCATACATATTGATCTAGAGAAGGCCTAAGCATTCTATGTTTCCCCTCTCCTTTCAGACCTTGTAGAGATTTGCAACTACTTGGTATTACAAGGCTTTATTGCCAATTTATGGTTTTGTCTTACAAGATCATTCTTTTAGGATGGTTTGTTTTTAAAGTTATATCTACCCTTAAAATTCAAATGTATTTACTTACATGTTTAGTCTACATCCTTTTTCCACTTTCCACATCTTCATGCATCATTCCCTACATCAATTTAGCATTTCATTTGCCTTTAAAATTTATTGTGCACATTTTTGGTATTTTATGAGTCCAATTTTGCATTTGTTGTGCACATTTTTCGTATTCTTTTATGAGTCCCTTTTGCATCTTTGTCCTCGATATGTTGTTTTAGTATCATATTTGTTGTTTTAGCATATTTTTAGCATCATTTAGGCATTTATTATGTGTCACAATTTGTGTTTTAATGATTTAAATTGTTTCAAAATTGATAGAACCCTATTACAAGAATTGGTAATAAATTATATGCTAACAAATATAATACAAATATTTTAGAATGAATTTAATTATTATACCACCATATAAAATTAGCTTGGGAATGTTTTGCTATAAATGTACAATTGTATCACCATGTTCAATACTTCTACGATCCTTGTTGAGTTAATTGAGAGAAACCTAACATAGATAATACTAACAATAAAATATATATCTAATCTATAATCTATAATGATTAAGTTGATTAATGTATTATATGATGATTGTAATTATTTCATTATATCAAACTTGTTAGAAATTATAATTTTGGCATCAAAGTGTGTAACTTGTTGTCTTAACCATAAATGATTGTACCTAGTGTGACAAGTACCATAAGTAAGATCAACCCATTGGGATAGTTACCATCACATGGGGTATGTGCTCAACCATGTGTGGAGACTCATCACTGTGTAGCAACCACTATTAAGGAGAGCTTGGTTGTATCAACCCTACTTGGGTTTTTACTTTTCAAAGAGAGATCAAAGGCTTGACTTACGATGATCCTCCCTAATGAAGCCATACCCATGGATTCAACTATGTTATGGAGATAAAGTAGGTTTGCCATAAGGATGGACCATATCTCAATGGTATGTTGCTCACTCATGGGGTTTTGTGGAGTTTACTTTGTTATTTATTATTAATATCATTATTCATTTAATCCAGTAGGTGGAGAACACCTTTTGTAAATGGTTTTTTTTTTACTTCACTTACAATAAACAATGCACATACACATGGCAATGAAGCAATAATAATGGTTGGCTATAGGTATGAGAGAATGATATTTAAAATCTATTTGTTTTCTTTTACATTCCTATGTAGGTTAAATTTTAAACTAGTAACTGTGAAAATAGTAATGATTAGATAAAATGATTTATTCTATTTATTTAGGTTTAATATTGAGTTATAATCATTCTTTCCTCTTATCTTTAATAAATGTATTCACAAAAAATTTGAATTATAGAGATTATTGGAAATTAAAATGCACTAGTTTATGGGTAAAATTGTTCCAGTAATGATGATGTAAACACATTCATTTATTTAATTATGTTAATAAATAATTATGACCTATAACATGATCAAGGTCATAATTACACCATTGCTTACTAATTGTAGTAGTAGGTTAAATGGGAAGTCATAAGAATATCATTCAATAGGCCATCTGTTTAAATCCTTAATGAGCATAGCACATGTAACTACAATCCACATACATGGGGAATATAACAAAATTAGAAATTAGATACACAACCCTTTATTTCATCTTTTTAATGTCTTTTTTGTGTGTAGAATAATGATTCCATTCACACAAAATAGATATAAAATGGATGCAAAGTCAACACGCTAAGAAAAAAGGGACGTGAAAAAAATATGGCAAAGAGACATTGAAAAAGAACCCCATTAACATTCAATTTTGCATCCTTACTTGGGGAAAAAATACATAGGTTAGGGAAATGGACTTGGGCACCCCTAGCGTATCTTATAATAGTGATAGTATGTGTTCATGACTCCATTTAGACTAATTTTTTGCATCCTTTCATGTATGTAGGATACCAAATTTGATAGGTTGTCTCTTTCATTTACGATCTATTGAATAAGTTAACTACATCATTATCTATATTCTCTACACATATGACCATACACATACTCCCACTTGGGATAGAAACTTTCCATTCATTTAGCCCTACAATAACATAGCTATTTAGACATATCTAATCCATGGTCCTGTCTAAATTGCCTGGTTCTTTAATCCCTTCCTCTTCTTAATCCTTTTTCCAAGTACCATGCCCCTCCATAACTCCTCGATAAGCTTGCAAACAAGATGGGGTTGAATAGTTCATTCAATAAATCTAAACATATACAAGACATCCTTGCAATGTAGTAATTTAGGTACAACTAGTGACATTATATCATTGTATCTCTCTTGAATTTAATGTTAGAGATAATAATAAAAACCAATCTATTATGAAAACAACTCTTTAAAATTCCTCATTAAAAACTTAAGCCTCTTTGATATGGTCCATAAACCCATCATCAAATATAAAGTGAGAATGCTTTATACTTCAAATTCTTCCTTGCCTTATTTATTAATTGTAGTTTTCGGTTTTATTGTAAAAAGGGCCAAAGGTTTGCATGCGCACGCAATCTGGTGCGCCCTGGTTCTTTCCTCTCCGTCGTGGCCCCAGGAGGGGGGCCTGAGTCCCTCCCTCCTCCACCTCCAGAGGTTTTGGCATTTCGGAAGTTGGTTGTGGCCAACATCAAAAGACCCGCATCAAATTCCCAGCAGAAAATTATCAAGAAGCTTGACAATATACCTATGGTTTCCCTCCCTATAGAGGAATCCTTACTATCTGCGTTGAATCTAGCAGAAAGGGAGCTCATTGGGTAGTTCACGGCCCTATGTCCCTCCCCCAAAGTTGTGGAAGCGTGGGTGCAGGGGAATTGGTATCCTCTAGTCTCAGGAGGCATCATAAGTCATATTGTTGGCAAGGGCTTCTTTGTTTTCGTATTTGACATTGTAGAAGATATAAGTCTTATTTTCAGGAGTGGTCTATATTTTATGGGCCCCCAAGGCATGTATTTAAATAAATGGACACTTGATTTTGATCTGACGCAATATGTGTCGTTGGTTGTTCCAGTATGGGTGTGCCTTCCTCATTTACCTCTGCATTGCTGGAACCTTAAGTCATTACAATCCATCGGTAACACCCTTGGGAAATATATCGATTGAGTTGTGAGAGAGGATCAGTATTCTTGTGCAAGAATATGCATTGAGGTAGACATGGAATTTGGGTTACCGAAATCCATAAAACTCATGGTCGCAGACTGGTCTTATATCCAATAATTGGTTTACAAACAACTTCCATTTAAATGCAAACATTGACACGACTATGGACATTTTGCAATGCATTGCAAAAATAAGGTTGAGGAAGATGTAGAGAAATCGAAAGGAGAACAATGGACATAGGTTTAGAAAGCAGCTTCGTAAAAAAAATAGCCAGATCTAATGGAAAATGGACACCAATGGGGACTCACACCCCCACATCATGGTCGATTCAAGGGGAAGAAAGATAAACTCTTATGTTGGAAGATGCTTCTAAAACCATATTTGAAAGTCTCATATCACCTTCAAAAATTCTAGAGCAAACAAACGAGGAGATCAAGCAGCAGATTCTTCCTCCCAGAGTGGAGAAAGACAACATAGAGGTAGTCCATCCCTGTTCTCCTTTAGGAAACTCCTCCCCCCCTTCCTATGCAGATATGATAAGAAAGAAGCCACCAGAAACCTCTGGTTCCTTGGAGGATGAGACTTTCGAGAGCCCCTTGAAAAGAATAGGGAGGAAATTAGAAAAAGAAACTAGAGAAGAAAAGGAGAGGCAAAAAATGCAAGGAATTCAAGCCACTATTGAAATGTCCATCGGGAGAAATACCAAATCCAATCCCTCCAAGGGAGGTTCTAATTTCATTCCCAGTAAATAATGCACTTAGTCTCTTGGAATTGCAAGGGCATGGGGAATCCATTGAAAGCTGAAGCATTCAAAGACTTATTGAAAGTTGAATCTCCTGAGATCCTCATGCTCCAAGAGACAAAAATTGGAGGGGACACCCTTCTTGAAATCAACAAATTGAAATGGAAGAAAAATGCAGGGAAGGTCATTAGTGCAAGGGGCTCCTCTGGTGGTCTTGCAACTCTATAGTCAAAGGACAAGTTTCATTTAAAAAGTTCCTTTGAGACTCAACACTGGATTTTCACCGAGCTCCGACATTCTTCAAGTAAACTATCCTTCTCACTCTTCAATCTATATGTTCCTGTCCTCTACTCTGAGAATAAACATTGTTGGCAATCTC
The DNA here is from genome assembly GCA_001517045.1 of Pseudotsuga menziesii. NCBI lineage: Eukaryota > Viridiplantae > Streptophyta > Pinopsida > Pinales > Pinaceae > Pseudotsuga > Pseudotsuga menziesii. The sequence goes on from LPNX010605340.1 coordinate 455,196, forward strand.
TATCATATTTTTTAGAAATATACTTCCCCACGAACATCATTTTAGCTGGACACTTTAACATAATTCTTGATCTAAAAGAAAAGAGAGACGATAACTATGGCAAGGACCAAATGCTCTCCTTTGTGGAGGAGCTAGTTCAAAAATGGGATATCCTTGATTTCAAACCTTCGAAAGGTATTTACACTTGGACAAACAATAGAGTGAGGGTTGATCACATTTTAGCTCGCCTAGACAGGTTCCTTGTCTAGGGCTCGCTCTTGCTGGAAAAGAGGTTAATCTCCTCCAAAATCCTTCCAAAGTTGACCTCTTATCATAATCCCATTCTTTTACTCCTGGAAGAGGAAGAAAACTTGGGTACACTACCATTCTGATTCAACCCTCTTTGGACAGAAAAAGATGGGTTCATGGAAATTGTGTAAAAGACTTGGTCCACTCCAATTACAGGGTCACCTAGTTTCGTGTGGGAACAGAAACTCAAGTCAACAAAAATCACTTTGAAAGATTGGGTTAAAAAGCACATTAATACTCCCTCTAGTCATCGAAGAGAAATTGTTCAATTGTTAGTGGATTTACAGATGGAAATGGAAAGCAAAGATATCACCACTTCAGAAATAGAAAAGGAACAAGTTGCACAAATCAATTCCTTTTGCTCCTTCCACCAAGAAGAAGAGCACTGGAGGCTTAAGTCTCGAAGCTTGTGGCTTAAAGCTGGAGACCGAAACACCTCATTCTTCCATCGAAAATATAGAGCATGCCTATCTGGAAACCATATCATTGAAATAGCCTCTTCAAAGGGGATGGTCTGCAAAGGATTTGATGAGCTCAAAGTGGCAGCAAAAACTCATTTTCAAAATCTTTACATTGAAGACGATGATGGTTGTGAGGAGGTTATCTTTGATTTCCTCTCACATATACCCTTTCTTGTAAGGAGGGAAGATAACTCAACTCTCATGAAGACTTTTTCTGAAGAAGAAATATGCAATGTTATTTGGTCCATGAAGCTCGACAAAGCTCCAGGGCCAGATGGTTTCTCAATCCATTTTTATAGAACATGTTGGGAAATAATCAAAGTTGATCTCCTGAGAATGATTAAAGCTTTCCAACAAAAAACCAAAGTGGGAGGTAGTACAAAATTCACTTTCTTAGTTTTAATTCCCAAAGAAGTGAATCCGAGCTCCTTCGACAGATTTATGCCCATTTCTATGTGCAATGCTTCATACAAAATTATTACCAAGGTAATGGCTAACATAATTAGGTCACTGCTAGGGAAGCTCATTTCTCCCATTCAAAGTGGATTTGTCAAAGGGAGACATATCTTGGACAATGTTATACACGTGCAAGAATCTATGCACTCAAGTCATCAACGAAAGGAGCAAGGGAAGCTCATAAAGCTAGACATGGAAAATGCTTTTGACGGGGTAAAGTTTTCCTCTCTTTATAGAGTCCTTCTCTTCTTTGGTTTCAGTCTTGATTTTGTCAATTTGATTAAAGCTTGTACCAGAAATCCTTGGATAGCTCCGCTTGTAAATGGAAGGCCGACTAATTATATTCAATCCACGAGGGGAATAAGGCAAGTATGCCCTCTCTCCCTCTTCATGTTCATCCTGATGGAAGATTCTTTAAGTAGAAAGATGACTGTAGAAAAGAAAGCAGGGACAATCCCAGGCATTAGGATGATACAAGGTCTTGATCCAATCAATCATGCCTTATTTGCTGATGATTTTCTTCTAATGGGAGGGGCCTCCATAAAGATTGTGAAGGTGTTTTATGAAATCCTACAAAATTTCCACAACATCTCTCGAGCCCTCATTAATAAAAGGAAAAGCATCGTGTATGGGTGGAATGTAGACCAACAAACTATTCAGAAAATAACTCATTTCTTGGAATTCTTGGGATATGCCTCTTGGGAAAAAAATCAAATACCTCGGGCTACCCTTAACCCTGGGATATAGCAAGTCTTCGTTGTGGTTTGAAGTAATAAGCAAAATCAAATAAAAAATTGCAGCTTGGGGAAGTTACTAGCTCAATAATGCTCGAAAACACATTCTTATAAAATCGGTGCTCTCTTCCTTACCAATCTTCCAAGCATCCTTTTTTGGCACCAAAGATGATCACAGAGCAGGTTTCAAAATTGATACGAGACTTTCTATGGCATGGAGGAAAAGGCAACCAAAAGAAATTTCATTTAGTAAATTGGGACACTATCAAACGGCCAATTGTTGAAGGAGGTTTACAGCTCAAAGATCGTCGGTCTTTCCAACATTGCTTTGGGTGTCAAAAGTCTATGGAAACTATACACAAACAATAGCCATCCTATAAGTCAAATCTTGAGAAAAAAGTATATCAAAGGTGCTCCTTTGAGAAACCTCTAGACAGTAAATACCACAAAAGGATTGATGATTTGTAATCTATGTCGGCGTGGATTACACTTCTTCCAAAAAGAACTGCATCGCATTCTTGGAAATGGAAACAACACTTTGTTGTGGCACAACAACATTATGGGTCATCCACCTCTCGCAAATTTTGGAGAGATAAAAGACGTGCATGTATGGCTTAGTCAACAGAAATTCACAAACTTAATGACAATTTTATATTTTTGTTTATTTGAATTTATTCATTATTATTATTAGTTTAGATAATTACATAACATTCTATCCCACAACCAATCAAAATAAACTCAATTAGCCCTTTTTAATTTCTAATTTATTTATAAAATTTATTTTCATTTTATACTTTCAATTTTTTTCAAATATTTTTAAAAACATATATTTTTTATAATTAAAAAAAATCAAAATTTGAGGACAGTGCTTAAAATTGAAATCAGACAGTTATAATTAGAATGAAAATCGTGCTTCATAAACTTTATATTACAGATACTATTATAAAATGTCGAATAAATTTTAAACATTATTTTGATTTGTTTCTTATATATGGCAGTCCAATAAAGGCTTTAAAATATGTCACTAAATGTTTTAAATATCATGTCGATGTCTGCCAGCTTGTAGCCCGATAAAAGCTTTAAAATATATCCACTAAATGTGTACCAAGTTTAAAACGTGTCGTTCTATTTACAAGTTTAAAATTCAGGTGTGCTTTTGCATTTAGTATCCAACAGATGCGTACAAAATTTAATATGTCTTTTTAAAACCTATCCATTTACATTTAAAAAACTATTCTGTATATGTATTAAAAAAATTGTATTTTTAATTAGATTTAAAAATCCACTATACGTATTAAAAAATAAAAAGTGTCCTTTTATTTACATTTAGAATAGCTATCCCATACATTGATGTATTTGTTTTGCATGGTTTATTTTGAATGCAGCAGATTTATTGAAAAAACCTTTCGAAAAAAAGACTAAATCAAATATGTACCGTAATTTTATTTAAAAGCAAGGCTATTACCAATGTCTTCCGGTGGTGTTCATAAGCTCAATATTAGCCTTCATTGTTTTGAATTTGAAAAACTTTGTTCCCAAGTATTAGAGGGAGAAATTCTAATTTTAAACGTAATTCAGTGTTGATTTTGGAGTTAACATCTCTTTTTTATAAAAAATAATAAATGTTATAAAAAATAATATGTCTAATCAATTTAGATTTAAAATATTTTTTAAATCACTAATATAAAACTATAAATTAAAATTATAAACATTCCGTTCACATTTCCTCAACATTTCTATTTTTTAAAAAAGTTTATAATTAGAGATTTAACTCCTTTAGACCCTTCACAGATCCCTTTCTCAAATAAATCTATGTTGGTGTCCAAATTTGATTCTACAGTTAATTGAGTAGTGGAGATAAGAAATTTTATCTTCAATGTTCAAAGTCGAGATAATTTTTTTTTATCTTCGAGGTTCAAATTCTGGTAAACGATGACAAATACAGATAAGGAATCTCCCCCTAGATTTAGCCTGGCAATGGAAAAATATGATCATTATCATGCATTTTTTCTACTTCTCTAATGCTTGATTTTGGTAATGGATCATTGAACACAGATAATAGGACCGAAAAATAGCGCGTGCTCTTCTGGATGAATATGAAGATGTAATCCAAGTCAGTTGAAGTGTGATTACTTAAAGTGCCTCCACCATTACAGATCAGTTAAATATATACCATGTAATTTTATACTATAGCAGAAAGATTCAGCCAGAAAAGATGTCAATTAAGAAGCTCTTTAATTAAGCCAACAAAAATGCACTGTTAATGTTAAAGACAGTATCACGGAGAACAGTTATATCGTCAGAGAAAATATTGTGTTAATCTTATTTCTGTGAAACCTCATATCCCACCATGATATTTTACATTAAATACTTGTTCTAATACTTTTTTGGTATTTGAATTAGCTATCATTTTTGACAAATTCTCACAACCTTATAATCACATATAATTGTTTTTCAAATTTTCACATGCTCTGTCTACATAGTTATTCTGCCGAACAGATGCAGCAAATACACCCGACAATTTTCCTGCTTATGAAGATAGAGATGCTCAGTGTTTTCCCAACCGAAACTGGTTTCTCAGCACTTCTACATTCAGACGCTGCCCAATCCAGATGATTCATCACTAGATAATGGGAAAATTGCTCTGCGAATTCTAAATGGAGAAGCATTTCCAATATCTGCAAATGGTGAACGACTGGAACTGCAAGACGATTTTCCAGATCCCATTGATCCCTGATTTCTTCTTGGTTGATTCAATTTTCTATTTTCTCTGTTAGGATGTTTGTTATGTAACGGAAAATTCTCTTTGGAATGGTCAGTTTGAATCTTTGTCTTAGTTCTCTTCTGTGACAATTGCTCTGTAACACAATCCTTTTGTTGAAGGTGCAGACTCGATGATTGTTGGTTATTTCGAATCTCACAAAGCTTTGAAGCATTTTTTATGGGGTGCTTTTGGATACATATGTGCGACTTCTGAACTGCTTTGGATATTCTTGGATTAACCTTCTGCATGTATTTGGTCTCACTATTATTCTTTTCATTGTGATTTTCATCTTCATTTGAGTAATCTGCCTTCTCTCTGTTTGCAGAATGGTTGCTCATTTCTGCACCACTAACAGAGGCCTCGTGATGATCCGAACTCTCCAGATCCGTATCCCTTACTCCTATTGAGCTCCTTACTGAATTTGAAGATAACAGTTCTCCTGTCTGTCTGCTGCCGGAATCGAACCATCTAGTCTGCTCAACAGCATGTCTATGTCTCACCAGCTCAATTTCATTTCTGAGTTGAGCAGCCTGTGATTGCAACTCTGAGATCTTAATCTCAGACAGACGCGCCTTTGATCTCCATTCATGCATCTGTTTTGCCAGAGAGGACAACAAAAGGTCATTTTTGTAAAATGATTTAGATTACAAGTGCACAAGAAGTGGGGTAAAGAGAATGTTATGGGGCCATTAAACAATAGGTTCTGAAAGGTCTCACCTAAGTTATCATATCAAACAATTTAAAATACAGCAATGGCAGCTAGAAAATGATTACCCAAAGGGAAGAATTCTTTTGAGAAAATACTGTTGTAAGATGAGCATATAGAAAAACCTTCAGATAAATAATTTTGAGTAAAAGAATTTGAAGAAGATATACCACTACTTGCAAGGTTGCAACCTTCTCATCGGCATGAAGAGCATGATCTTCCCAAAAGTCTCTTGATTTTTGCAGATCTTCCATTTCTTCGCGAACATGATGTAATATCTCTTGCACTTGAGACCATTGCTCTGTCTCTGCTTGAACTTGCTCAGCAATCTTCCTGATGGTAGCCTTGCAACGTTCTGAGCAGAGCTTGTTCTCTTGAGATGCCCCCTGTTAACATTATCCAATAGGAAAATCAGTCAAGCCAACTTGGAATTTACAAATTTAATAAACAAAAGACATGATGAAGAGTACAATCTTTCTGATGTAATCAACAATTTACATGCCTGTTCTGCCCTTCCAACTGCATCTGTTCTTCTAGAACTGCAATTTCCGGAGCTACTGAGCATAGATCTATATTCCTTCCGTATCTTGGCTGCAGCTTCTTTGCTCTCATTCATACCCATTGACAGAGAATCAAGTCTCTTCCTGAGCAGAGCCACCTGTTCACCGGACAGCATTAACTTCATTTTTTCTCGTTGATATTGAATCAATATGGTTGAATCTAATGCCTTGTATAAGATAGAGTAAAATTAAGACTAGACGCTAAGGCATACTAAGAAGTTTCAACTTTTAGGTCACAGGCAAATCGGGCATAGTAGCTCTCTTGCTTATGCGGGGAGGGGAAAATCTGTATCATTGATAATGTATGATCCATTTTCCAAACAAAATGCAAAACAATCATTCCTGGAAGATGCAAACATATTAAAAAGAAAAACCGGGGGGGCATAGCGAACTCTGAGAAATTATTTGTATGAGTGAATTCCATGAGATAGTATCAAGAACACCAAGAACCAAGATTATCCTGGATTCTTAAATACCCAATACATAGCAGGAGATAAGAGTATTTTGGCAAAAACATAATGGCAAGGCCGTAAGGTAATACCAAAGAAAAATATTGAGCTAGCTATTCAGCATACAAACCTTGAATAAGCGTCCCTCAAACCAAAGACTTAACAAACCCTTCTGTAGCATAATACAGGTGATCACAGAAGAAACAAAATTGGAACATTATGCAGGATTTTTCCTATTCCACTTACATCGACAAGCTGATTCCGTTGATCAGCGAGAGAAGTTTTTGTTCTTGATGATCTCTGGCTTCTTAAGATGTCCTCTGCAAGCCGTTGGGCTTCATTAAAGCTTCCTTTCCGATCACCCGAAACAGAATTATCCTCCTTATCAGTCTCCTGTAAATAATTAATCATGTTACCCACTATAACCAGAACTAATGAGTGAAACATATCTTCATGGAACGGTGAAAGTCTGCAAATAGCTAAGCTCTGCGAATGGGTTACATAAAGGATTCAGAGAGGGAATTGCAAAATCTACAACTGGCCTCAAAGTTCATTCCAGACACAAAAAAACAAAAGAGTTCATGCGAAACTGGTCAAATGACAGAACCAGCGGATGAAAACCTACCGATTGTGCAGTGGAACATGCAGCCAGGACAAGTTTCTCTAGCCTCTGCTGGAGGGCCTTGGCAGTATCTTCAATGTAAGACCGATCCTTTGAACTTCTTCGCAACTTATCCAATCTTCTCTGGAGAAACATGGCCTGACGATCGAAGTTACTGCATTTCTTCAGCTCATTCTCTCTGAATTCCGAGTTCTTTCGCAGCTTCTCAAGCTTCTCCTGCAGCTCCTCGATCTGGTTTTGCAGGGTCGTTTGAAGCACGACTTCTGCATTCTTTTCATCGACAATCTTCTTCCTCCCCTACCAGAGAAAACATTACATAAACCGTCAACATACATCTTACCTAGCCAAGATTAAATAAAAAGCCCAACAGAATAATATATTCAACACTATCTAAACCCTAATTAAAATGGCAAGATTTAATCACCATATATCCATGAAAAATGTAATCTCTGTTCACTCTCTAAACAGGAATAGAACTACTTTTTCTTCAGAAAAGAAACTATATCCATCAATTCAGATTCAAATTCAAAATTAGTCCAGTCGGTTAGCTATTGCATCATGCTAAACCCCTACAGCTCAAGGGGTAAACACTAAGGAAAATTCTTATTAGGTTACTATCTGCTATTGCAACTGAGGACGATCATTACAATCCGCCATCATCGCCATCTTCAATCCTCAAGGTAAGACTGGGAAATTTCGCAAAGCTATTTTTCCGGACTTTATATACAACTGAAGAAGAATATATCTCACCGTGATGAGTGCCTGAACAGCTGAATGCAGCGAATGGGCCATTCTAACGGCATGTTCCATCTCGGCACAGCCTTGTTCCCACCGCCTGACCGCGACTTCCTTCTCCATTCTCAGCAAATTACACTCCGCCCTAAGCACCTCCGCCTGGAATTTCCAGTCCTCCGAGTTCCATCGCCCATTCAGTTCATCCCCCAAATCCTCATCGTTATCAGAAGAAAAGCAGCCATTGTTGCTCCTCTTGGTCCTCCTAGGCACATGCCCGCCATGATCTTGGCTCTCCAATTCGAATATATCCCTCGCGTCATCGCTGCAATGTTCCCGCACGCTGCCGGAGGCGCCCAGGCGAGACTGCCTGGAAGCCGACGTCTTGTGCAATGTGAGCTTGGCTCGTCTTGGAGAATTATTAGTGCATGCATTGGGGTGCAACAGAACTATGGGAACCGAGTGCGAAAATTTACGCTCCTGACCAAACAAAACCTCAAGTTTACCTCTGGGCTTACACTCAGGCTCAGCGGTGCATGAGTTCTCTCGTCTGAAGCTCCCCGGGTTCGAACCAGGGGCGGCATTCTCCTTCCGCTTATCGGTATTTCTAGGCCTGCGGCTTCTTCTGGGCAGCTGCAGTATCCGGGGGCTCGGGGGAGGAGGCGGGTGGCGCCATTTCCCGGGCCTGTATCTGGCCAGCGTTTCGTCAATCGATCGTCTCGCAGCAGTGCCCAACATCTCATCTCTCATTCAAAACTGAATTCCGGCTGGCATTTATTTTTGTCTTAAATTCGTTTCTCACTCGAGTCCCTCCTGGCTCAGGATCCCGCACAAAGAATCAAAACCAAAAACATTCGCCGGCCCTCACATAAAAATGCAGAGCTCTCCTCTTTTGTTGGGGCAAATTTCCAGATGTGTAGACGTTGACTGTGACATGCCAACTCTTCGTGTTGCTGCATAAATCAACCACCTTTGGCAGCATACGGCAGGCGCAGGCGCAGGAGCTGGTCATAAAATCCCATGGCAGTCCACAGGCGAAGAATTTATGAATTTAGCAGTCGCTGAATCTGAATCTGACTCTTTCTCGGCATCAGTGCGTCTGATGTATTTCTCACTCTCAGTTTCACCGTAATCTCAGCTTCCGCTCCGCATTCACCTCCTTAAACCCTCCAGCGTTCTAACGGCTTGCTTTTTTCAAAATCTGGATCCTCCTCGCACACGTTTTACGATCTTTGATTTTTTTCATAACACAAATGTGCCGTTTTATTTTATTTTAACCACCAACCCCAAAACAAAGATAGATTAAATAAAATAAAAAATTGTCCCCACACGGCGGAAGCCCAAGAAATATAGACAATATCATTACTTCAAAATACTCGTTTGGGGTGTGAACCTCTTTCTCTGAGTTCGACATCACAGCGACATATCATCAATGCAACTTACCCCAAATGAAATGGGAAGGAGTTGGCTAATCTTGAATTTGGTAATAAGATTTGTTGTTAAAAATGAGATTTTCAGTGTTAAAATTACATTTTTTATTGTAAAAATGGATTCAGGGTGTTGGATTACTTTGGAGCACCTAGATTATACAATTTCAATCATTGAAAACTATCTTTTAAATAATTTCTACAAGATTTTGACCAAAAAACTTACAAGATTTTAAATGCAATATATAAATCTCAATAATTAAAATTTACAATTTTAAAAATATTATTTAATTGAATTAAAATAATATTATTTAATTAAATGAATTGAAATATATATACTATTTACAATGGGAATGTTTAAATTTTCAAACAGTGTTTTTCATATTTTTTATCTTTAATTTAGACTTTTTAATAAAGTAATTATCTTTATATGTATTTTTTATATTTAAAGTGTTTTTTCACAAATAATTTTTTTTTGAAATCTTCATAGTTAGCTTTTTCCACATTCATCCATTGTACTTAAAAAAAATTAAAAATATGAACAACATTGATGCATTTCCCTACTTGTTTTTGTTATATCCTACAATGATGAGGTTTATGTACTTTTATGTAGTTTTTAAAAAAACTCCTAAGACCTTTTAAGACAACTTTGGTTGAATTATGGTGCCATAAAATGCTTATGCCTTTAATGTTTTGATTTCATCATTTCCTTCTCATCTTTAATTTTTAATGTCAAAGTTAGAGAAAATACAATCATCAATGTCTTTATAGTTCACAATTCAAGATCGAAAAGGGCTCATACTAAAAGAGATCTAAATCTTTGTTAGCATTTTTGGATCTTAACTCACTAAAAAATGGTGGATGCACATAATTTGATAGATTAGTAATAATAATATTTATAAAGGATAATCATGTCATTTCATTATGTTGTTAATGTCCTATTTCTTATTCATGTAGAACTAAAATCTTTCTTAAAAAGGGTTGAATGATTACACGATAAGGATTAGGTTCTTTGTGATCAAATAATAATATGGACCTTCTAACTAGTGAAAATAGAAATGTTACATTTTTTTTACTCATAAAAATGATGTCATAAAACTAAATGATGTAAAAAATCTACATAAACATTAATTAAAATGTGTTCTCACATGTTATGTTATCAAAGTGGATATTGATGTAGCAAAATAAGGTTGAATAATCTATATATAATAGGCATTTTATTTATACATATGCATTTTTTCCATTAACTTAATCAAACTTAAAACTTCCTTTTAAAGCCTTTATATAATAAACTTTACAAACACATAGAAACTCTGATCTAAATATAGCCTTTCTGGAAAGTCTTTGTATATAATAAACTTCATTCTTGAAAGTTTGTGTATAAAAATTAGAAAGAAAGAGCAACTCAGATCTGAATGTGGATTCACAATCAACAAACTTTTCTTATTCACTTTTGCATTCTCATTGAGCCATTAATTTTATTGATATGATAGAGGTTTGGTAAAAGATTTTACTGGCATATAATTTTAAAACCAAACAAAAGAGAGCTTTTTGGTTTTGGTTTTGGTTTTGACATGCATAAAAACAAGAGAAGGTTCAATAATATTTAATATTTTTACCATGGCAGGCAGAGAATGGGAAAAGGAATTTATTTTCTTATATGTTGACCATTGAATGACTGCGTTCCCTGGCACTGAGTGCGCTATTATTAAATCTTTATTTTTGCGTAATTTACAGACGTTGCAGGAATGGTGGGCCTTCACATTGGGAAAAAGCATGATTTGATTTTGATTTAGTTTATCATTTACTACTTCCTCCCCCACATTCGTCATTCGTCAATGCATAACAACCCCCGACGGGGCACCTGCTGCTGCATGTTTCTCTGCGACATTTCTCGTGTGGGGCCGGGCAGGAAAACTCTTTTTTATTTTTTATTTTCATTTTGAATGCCCAGTGCCCACTCCCAGTCTCCCAGTGAGTTGTTCAGTTTTCCGGGCCCGTTGAAATTCAAAATCATTCAATCAATAAAGAAAACATTATCAAATCAAAGCTGCAGCAACAAGGAGATTGTACGACCTACCCACGAGGTAGTGCTACCGCAATTTTTAAAATATGGAATAGGGCAGCACTTACATTACATTACATTACTTTAGTCAAAAATAAAATAAAGAGAGAATGTATGACTTCAGAATATCTCAGCGCTAATACCAATGCAAAGGTGCCACATGCAGCATTGTTTTGAAACGCAAATACAAAAATAATTTCAACTTTTTTAAAGGAAAAAGTCTTAATCCTAACAACCACAATGAAGCTAAAAGCGATTTTTGTATTGAGGCGATTTGAGCTTCGGAGAGAAGAACCCAAATAACAAAAGTGCGCGTTGGACAAAGATTTCGTACAATTAACGAGAAATAAATAGGCATTAATTAACGCTAACCCAAGTTGATTAGACCCAGCGTATCAGAATTCGTATAATGACAAAACCAACATACGCTCTACATCATCATCCACGACATCTCCACGGGCGCGCATTAATATATCACGGATATTTTAATGAATATTCGGATTATAATACACTTCAGTACAGATACGTATGTCGCCGTGCCGTAGGCAAAGGGCCGAGTTGGAAGGGCGACCGTATAGCGCCGCCACCGGCGTGGAAATCTTGATAAATAAAATAAGTAACAGACATTTGAATTAATGAAATAAGTAATAGCGCGTGCGTGCGGGCGAGCGAGCGGGAGGAAATTTGAAAAATATACAAATAATATAATATATATCCGTATATATATATATATATATTTTTTAATCTTGAAGAGGTTGATATATATATATTTTTAATCTGGAGAACCTCTTCAAGCAAGAAACTCTAGACCCAGGAGTAAGCTATCTATCAGACGAATTGCACCCAACCTACCAGATGTCTTCGAGTGATAGCTTACTCCGTTACCGCAACTTCTTGATTTATTCAAGTTCTGAACATAAAATTATCTTAGCTGATTTTGTCCGTTTATTGAATCTCCCCTTCCAGACATGTTCATGAGAGAGAGTCTCTCGAGTAGTTAATAATAGGATATAAGAAAATTAAATACAAAATCAAAAGGATCAAATTGCTATATTGTATGTTGAAGACCAAGATTTGCAAAAGAAAGTCACAAAATGTAAAAAGTGATTTGCAAAGAAAATTGTAAGACTATATCTTATAAAGTAAAAAGTGATTTGCAAAGAAAATTGCAAGACTATATCTTATAAAGTAAAAGATTAAGTAAAAATGTAAATTCTACAAAACAAAGATTCATGTTATGGTAAGATATAAAAACTCAAGTGCAAATGTAAATTCTACAAAACAAAGATTCATGTTATGTTAGAAAGTAAAAGATTAAGTGAAAATGGAGATGCCTCAAAAACAAAGGTGGCTTGTATTACAATTACAACATTGTTAATAAACCATACTACAGTGAAAAAAGACATATGCTTAATTGTTAATGGTTTTGGAGATTTGCAATGACCCAAATTGATTTTAAATCTTACTAAGTTCCAAGCACTCTTGTGTTGACATGATTAACATAAATTCAAAAAAGTAATTCTAATTATAATCTTTGTTGTTTTCTAATTAAATTTTGGAGTAATGTTTTCTGCAACTATGGCTTATATGAGGCCGCTTATATATAGAGGATATATATAGTTGATTCTTTTAATTAAATTTTGGAGTAATGTATTCTATTGCTCGACAATGTCAAGTGGGCTCCGGTGCAAATCCTGTTGTAGATAGCTAACTCCCTCTAAACCCAGGGCTAGGCTAAATATTGAACAGTGTTTTCCTTCACAGCAAGCACAAGATTTTCCAGGTTGCATCATTGTTCTACTGACACTTGCCCCGCAAGCCTTCACGGCAACCTTCAAACCTCACCACTAGCTCCTACCTTAAACCTCTAAATAATATATATATAATTATGGAAATACCCAACGAGTACGTAGCAACTTTACGGTTTGCTTAAAGAGTGCATAGAGATGGTGCACGGATTCGACGGCAGTGATGGGTGGGGGTGCGGCCGGGGCCATGCCAGTGCCACTTAATAGAAGATGCTTTGGTTTGTACGTTACCAAATGACAAGTGGGGGACCCCTCGCCACATCGATGCAGACGTTGGCCGTACATGGACGGTGTGATGAGTTAATGAGGTCGCCCCCACAAGCCTGCAGGTGTCGTACTTGTTTAAATGTCGGGCCCACGTGGATACGGGATGGTGTGACTGTCTGCCAACGTGGCCGGTAGTTATCAGATTTGAGCTGGAGTGGTGATAGTGGCCGTGGTCAATGATCAAAACTGAATTAACAGTTGGAACTTGGCATTGATGAATGTAAAAATGATAATGTCATTATGTGACTATGATAACAATAACAACATCAAAGTAGATGGTTACATCATTCGACATGGATACCTATAGTTAATTGTAAACTGATTGACTTAATAAGTATAGTTAAATTTAAATTTTAGCATTTTTCCATTATATTTTGATAAGTCCAAAGCATTTGAATTTAACAGTTGGCATTGATGAATGTAAAAATGATAACGTCATTATGGGACTATGATAACAATAACAACATCAAAGTAGATGGTTACATCATTCGACATGGATACCTATAGTTAATTATAAACTGATTGACTTAATAAGTATAGTTAAATTTAAATTTTAGCATTTTTCCATTATATTTTGATAAGTCCAAATCATTTGAATTTAGATGAGTATAATTTTTTTTGAAAAATATAAACTTCTATAATTAATTTGGTGGATTTTTTTATTTGAGATTTGGGTTTCATTAGGACTTATGCTTTTTTATCTATGAATAAGGATGAGACAAGTGTATTGCCAAAATTGATTATATGGCATTCGTTCAAAAATCAAAATAAACAATTATAATATATATATAATAATTGTTAGCTAATGAAGGGATAACTTCTAATTATGTATGGATAACTCATCACTCATTAATGGATAACCAACTCATTGTAAATAACTAGAAGAATGTGAGATAAAAAAAAATAAATGGATAGCAAGAAGAATGACCTTGATAACATGTAGCTAGGCATGGATAACTCAAAGTTGAACCACTTTAACCTGAAGAATATGAGGAATAAAAAAAATTCAAATTGTCTTCCATTCCATCTCTATCACTAAACCATTTGATCCCTATAGACATGATCTAGCCACAAACTATATAGATGTGCTAGTTTGTAATAAAATTAAACTTATTAACTTGGTTTATAGGAAAGATCATGAACACATTTGTCTTCATGATGTAACCACTCTCTTCAGGATGTAACCACTCGACCATATTAAAATTTGAGGCAACTTTGTTTAAAACATTAAAGTAATCAAAATATTTATGAAAAATATTATTATTTTTATTTTTTCATTTAAATTTAAATATTCTCATTCTGGTTACATTTAAGTATAATTTAAAATCTTTGTGACAACCTATTCTTATACTCCAGACTTTTTTTTCTTAACACAAATGCATCTTATGCATCATAATTGACTCATAAGATATTAAGACAATTGACTAAAATTTAACGAGAAGAATATGTCTTTGTGCACAATATTTAGAAGCACACTAGCTAGGGTTTAGCCCTATGTAATTATTCTTGCTTGTTTTTCCTGGTTCTAATGGGTGCCTTAGCCCACCTCCTGAACTCAATACTCCTCGTGTTCAATTCCATTCTCTAATGATGATTCCTTCACATCCATCTTCTCCTCCCATGGCAATGGTAATTCCCTTTCTTCCTCTTACGGCACCTCTCCTTTCTAGATCTTCTACTTATGTGACTAGTGTGACTTCTCCCTTAGGTATTGCTGGTGAATATTTTGAATATGTATGTAATGTCCTCTTTTTCCTAGGCACTGAGGACCAACCCGCTAACCTATGTGATTCCTGTGGGTTTGAGTGAGTACTAACAGTCAAAGAATCAGCTAAAGACTGATGCCATCTACAGAAGATCTAGGGCATCAATATTATATCACCATTACGTCGAAGAGGGCCACCAGAGCCAAAGGCCACCTGCATGCATGACATTTGAGCATTATTTAATGATGCATGCACCCGATTAAGTCTCCATGCGCATGCATGCAAGTCAACTGCAAATTAGAAGTTAAACTGACCTAATTAGGTGAAAAGTTAGGGTTTTTGCAGTTGAAAGTTATAAAAGAAAGATAAAATGAATGGAGAAGACACTTATGTGATAATTGATTTGTGGAGTTGAATTGGAGAGCTCGGCGAGCTAAGTTGGGGTTGAGCGCATGCTCAGCTAAATGGTGTATTTCGGCAGCGAAATCTATCTGCCCTAGTTCATCATCAGGTTGGATCATATAGGTTTAGCACTAGTTCATCATCAGGTTACATTCAGCAGTTATTTCGGGAGGTTGATTATTCATCCAGCCAGAGGGTTTCACCGTCACACCGTGATCAGAGACAAAGCAAGCACATCATCCGGGCTCCCAGCAGCAGCTTATTTATTTGATCTATATACTGGTATGTACATGCATTGATTTCTCCTATTT
>LPNX010605340.1:470996-492135 GCA_001517045.1 Pseudotsuga menziesii
AAGTTCGAGGTTTGCTTTCCTATGTGATTAAGGAGTAAATCTATTAGCCATCTACAATATACACATAAACCGAAAAATATCAGTTTGGCATATTACAATGTAATGCAAAATGGATCCTCTGGTGAATCCTATCCACAAAAGTAGTTTACGGTACAAGAGGCGCTAACTCTCTAACCATTCTTATTGTCAAGAACAATGTATAGTAGGAAACATTTTATAGATCCAATGGTCTCGCTTGCAGATTTTAAGTCTCTAGCCAAGATTAGCGGATCTACATCAGTGGATCTTCCGTGACTTGAAATTGCACTTTATGAATCCTTCATCTACCTTCATGCTAAATTCTTCTTCATTGTGGTGTTTGTTTTAGCAAAGAACAAAGACTAGAAATCCTTAACTATATGGTCTTGGTTTCTGAGGGAAACTCTAGTCTTTGCATAAAGGTCTATACTCCATCATTTGATTGTGTGTATGGTATTCTCTCTACAATTCATGTTTGGGTCAATATCCCCAATCTACCTCTTCGTTTACGGGGTTACAATGTTCTCTGTGCTATTGGAAATGCCCTTCGCAAGTTTGATTTAGAAAGTAAGGAGACGAAAGATAGATGCCTCACTACATATGTTTGTATCTTTATAAACAGGGACTTCAACAGAGAGTTTCCAACAAAAATCAACCCAATAGACAACAACTAGTTATAGACTCACAAGTAGGACTATGATCGAATTTCCTTTCAATGCAAACCCCTGCTATGAAACCAAGCATATTGCTGGTCACCACCCAATGCTCCCAAAGACTAGATGCCACTGCAAATCTACACAATGGTTGGAGAGAAGGAATAACATCAATTGATCAATAATAAGGATCCCCCTTATCAATTAAAATATATGACCAAACCAATGGATGTCAACATTATTTATTGAGGTGGCTAGTCCTCCAAAAGAATCCTCGTCTTCTACCCTCACAGCGAAATCTTTCCCTCCACTAGCAAGCATACTAGAACCTCCTAAATCACTATACATTCCTCAACCTTTTGTGAGCTAGGTTGAGCAAGTAGAGGAGATAAAAACAAATCATAAGACCTATGAACCTTCATTTAAGCCACCTAATCAGGACAAAGTAGAACTACAAGATATACTCACGCCTCTCAAGGACTTGGATGAGGAATGGATAAAGGACTCATTGACGCTATAGCCAATGATGGCAAGAAATTGACATCGAAATTTAATTTAGACATGTATTGTAAGGACAAAAAAAAATGTTTGGAATTGGTGGAATTCCTAGCTTGTTAGGAAAATATCCCTGCACTTGGCTATGGCAATCTCTTTCTGTATCACATAGTTGTTTAATTTGACTACAAGGTTTTCTAATACAAATAATAATCATTTTTTAAAAAGAAAAAAATTGAGATACGTTACTATATTAAATCATGTGTAATTTCTTGTTATATTACATTTAAACCTACTCTATATTCATCTTAACTTAGATATAAGTACGGAAAGCGATCAATCTCTAGAAATACAAACATTTTTTTTAAAGTACCAAAATTTTAAAAGGGGTCTACATTTTCATAGATTTGATATAATTCTTTATATTTGATAAATTAAAGGTAATCTTTCTAGGTATTTGACATATCCAAAGTTTTTAAAATATTACATTTGTCGAACTTTTGTCAATGTTATGCTATGTAACACATCTTTATCATAGTAGGCTATAAAATGTGTAACACATTTTAGTATAAAATATTTGTTTATTATTATTATATTAATTATATATAGCTTAGCTTAAGTGGTTATGTGTTAGATGTGAGATTTTTCCGCCTAATGTAGTAGAGTTCATGAATACCAATTTTCTTTAATTTCTTTAGGGTGAAATGCTTGGAACTTAGGCATCATCCTCTATCACTAGGTACCATCTTTTAAATGAAAACAAGTGATAAAGAATTTCTCAAAGAATAAATGAATTATCATATCTAATGTTATTAATTTTATTTATTATTAATTAATTGTTAAATTTTTAAATAAATATATACCACGATAACATTACATTATGTTGGGTCTTTCCATAAAAAATATGTAACAAGGGATATACATAAATCGTTCATCTCTTTTAATTTGATCTATATAAAAATATTTGCTAAAAACCAAAAATTTAACATAAAAATTTTGTTTTAATATTAAATTTTATTTAAAATAAATTATTTATCTGTTATGTTATTGGTTTGTTTTGTTGAAGTCTAGCTTTGGTGCCCAGGACCCAATGACATGAGATGTTGTTTGGCTTGTGTCTCTTCTCAAGTTATAAAAAAAAAATTATTAATAGTTGAGATTATTTCGGTGGTCATCCATCATGATTGAATTTGCAGAAAAAGGGGTACGTCGAAAAAGAGTAGGGTCAGATTTGATAGCATTTCATTGAATTTCACAGTAGTAGGAGAAAGTATGTATGTTGTTTGGGAGTATACTCAACAAACTGGAAGGCATGGAATTTGCCACTTGTTTAATTACATTTTAATGAAATAATGATATCAACTATGTATTTTCTATGTATTTTCAATCTCCATATTGATATTGTGAGATAATTTGAAATTTTAGATATCACTCTACTTTATAAGTTAATCCAATCTATTTTAAGCAGAGTTTCCTGGGCTCAGTATGGGGATGCAAACACCAAATTTTTTCATGCTGTGGCATCAGCTAGAAAGAACCAGAATGCCATCTGGCAATTACAAGATGAGGAGGGATCTTGGGTTTCGGATGATCAGACCCTCAAACTTCTCAGGGTCCGTCACCTCTCCAATATTTTTGCGGATGATCATTTGACAAACCTCTCTACTCAGCTTAAGGTTATCCGTCTTTTTCCTTCTTTTATCGGTCAGGATGAATCAGAGGCTTTTACTAACCCTATCACTCTCTCAGAGGTTGAAAAAGCCCTCAAGTCATTTAAAAAAGACAAGGCTCCAGGCCCTGATGGCTAGACCGTTGAATTCTATTTGCATTTTTTTGATATGCTGGGACCTTTCCTACTTAAGATGGTGGAATCTTCAAGACTTCGGGGTAGTGTGGACTCTGCTCTTAACTCCACCTTTCTGGCTCTTATCCCTAAAATTGAGCATCCTGTTACGTTTGCCGACTTTCATCCTATTTCCCTCTACAATCTCGGATATAAACTTATCTCTAAAGTAGCGGCCTTAAGACTGAAACCCTTTTTAGACTCCTCTATCTCCTCTCAATAGTTTGGCTTCCTCAAAAATCGCCAGATCCTTGAACCCATAGCAATCACTCAGGAAGCCCTTCATACTGTTAAAACTAAAAAGAGACGTGCTCTCATACTTAAGCTCGATTTACCTAAGGCCTTTGATAGGGTTAACTGGACTTATATCCGTCTTTTACTTATTCAGATCGGGGTTCATCTAGTGGGAGTGAACTGGATAATGGGCTGCATCTCTTCTGCTAATTTTGTTGTCCTTGTCAATGGAATTCCTTCCTCCTTCTTTCAGGCTTCAAGAGGAATCAGGCAGGGTTTCCCTTTGTCTCCTCTAGTATTCATTCTTGTCATAGAAGGTCTAAGCCTCCTGATTGAAGATGCCAAAAGGAATGGAAAAATAAAAGGGATAAATATTTCCTCACATTTACATCTCACCCACTTACTATTTGTGGACGATGTCATTCTTTTTGGTCTGGGTACTTTTGAGGAGTGGATTGCTTTCAAAGCTATCCTTGACTCTTTTTGTGAGGCATCCGGAATGTGCATCAATATGGCAAAATCTTGTTTTCTTCATAATGACTTGGATGCATCCCTCCTTAGCAGAATCACTGGTTTACTTCCGTACAGATTTGCCCACCTTAACCATGGCTTTACTTATCTAGGATATTTCCTAAAACCCTCAGGCTATCTTGTCAAATACTGGTATTGGATTATCTCTAAGTTTGAAAAACATATCTCTCACTGGACTTTCAGGCTCCTATCAATGGGAGGACGGCTTGTTCTAATACGATCTGTCCTCTCAAGCATACCAGTCTTTTGGATGGCCCTTGTACCGATACCATCCTCCATACTTGACAAACTCAGAAAAATAATTTTCTCTTTCCTTTGGGGCTCCTCCCCACATAAGAAGAAATTTCATCTGGTGGACTAGCAACTCCTTGCTAGACCCATCTCTGCTGGGGGCTGGGGTATCAAGCACCTCCCCAGTTTCAGTCTTTCACTGAGGTTGAAGAGCTTCTGGACTGCTCTCACTAGCGATGGCATTTGGCATCACCTTCTCTCTGTAAAATATATGAAGAAGCTACCTCTTCACTCTTGGCTCTGGGAAAAAAGTTTCATTTTACAGCATACCTCGATCATCTGGAAAGGTTTCCTTTAAACCTTGCTCTGGATTGGTAAGGGAATCCTCTGGCAAGTGGGTTGTGGATCTGACATTAGACTGGGAGTTGATCCGGTTGTGGGACTGAGTAACTCTTATATTCTTCCTGCTGACTTAAGATCCTATCTTGAAGATTATGGGATCAAAACTCTAGCACAAGCCCGGAATAAAACCCCTTTTGCTGTTGGTTACTGGTTTTCAGCAGAGGAACTTGATTTAGGTGGAGAGTGGAAATTTCTCTGGGATAACTACATCAGAGGACTGGAATATCATAGAATTCGCCTCAGTGATCAAGGTGACAGGCTAATTTGGTCGCACAACAACTTTGTGGGCTCGATAAGTGCTGCAAAAGGATATGACTGTATCCTTGCAGATTCCAATTTGGAGGATCATAACCCTGCACTTGATATCCTCTAGACTATGAACATTCCTACCAAACTAGTCTGTTTTATGTGGTTACTTTTTAAAGGAAAAATTCTCTCTTGGGAGCAGCTGCAACTCCGTGGTATTTTTGGCCCCAGCCGTTGCATTCTGTGTGAAAGGGAAAGTGAGGATATACAACATCTCTTTTTGTTCTGTCCTTTTTCAGTGAAGATATTCTCCCTCTTTGAAACTCGTTATGGTTTCTCTTTCTCATTGCAAAACTCTGTTATAGCCTCACTGGAACATTGGTTTAGCTCTGTTGATCAATCGACATCATTCAGACAGCTCCCTCTCTTTATTTTCTGGTGCATTTGGATTACCAGGAATCTATGTCTATTTGAAAATGTAAAGCCTTCTCAACACTCCCTTATCGACAGGGTTGAGAATTTATTTAATCTATATCCAGTCAAGTAGAGTAAAAAAAAATTCAGAGCTATCGGTCCTAAGCCAATGAAGAAATTTCCATGTGCTTTCTTTGACTGGGCTGCAGCAAATAAATTGGGAGGTGCTGGGTTTGTGTTCTATCTGAATGAAAAGCATTTTTATAGCTTCTCTATGGGCTGCGGATGTAGTACGAACACCAGAGCGGAGTTATTAGCTCTATGGGTTGTTCTAAGAGTCAGCTTATTTATGGGTCTGCCCTTACTCATGATTTATGGTGACTCTTTGGTTATTATCTCATGGCTCAACAGACTTTCTGCCCTTGATATACCTATTTTGAGGCACTGGTGCGAAGACATTAGAGAAATGCTATTTCATTTTCCATCGGTGATCTTCAAGCATATATACCGAGAGCACAACTCGCTGGCGGATGGTCTCTCAAAAACTGCTTTGAATATGGATATGGGATATGGAAAATTCTCTGAAACATTGGATGGTTTGGTAATAGCACAGGATTCTTTTGTGCTCTTTTAGTTGCTGATATTTCTCTGATTTTCAGCCATGAATGTTTATCAGTATTGATTGTTCCTCTTTTTGACATGATTGAGACTTTCTGTCAGCTAGTTCTGCTCAGGAATACCTGCTTGGAATCACCTCTGTTACTCTCTAATATTCTGACCTGATTTATCAGGAATGATGACAATGTCTGCAAAGATCAGACTTTCCTTGTTTTCCTGTATTGGTTGAATTAGATTGGCATGATCACAGTATACTGCTGTTTTTTTTTTAAATGTGTATTCTGATGAAAAGTCAGAGCTATGTAAAAGATGTCTTTTTGATTCTATGAATATCAAAGGCTGGAATTTTTTCTTCTGAAAAAAAAGTTAATCCAATCAAATTAGTTTATAAATTAAAAGACTAATTATAAGTTTGAAATTCTTTAATGTAAAATAAGGGTATCAATTAAATTAATTAATGCATTTTCACCTGAGAAATTTTGAAACTTCCATTATTACTAGGTAGTAATGAAAAAATAACTAAGATCCTAACCTAATTGTTTCACTTCATTATTAAAATTGCTTAGCAAGCAATTTTATATTGGCTTTCTTTCCATTAATTTACTTTAATTGTTTAAACTTGGGTAAATTTCTCAATCAATCATATTGGTGTAAAAAAGACCATTATCTAAAATCACTATTTATTATTTCAATGATAAAGTTAATGATTTGTTGTCTTATCATGAGAAAGACTAGTGTCACATAAACAAAAGGTCACGGACTTTACTTTCTAGGTTTCTTCCATCTTATCTCTGGTAACTTCAATATGGTCAAATCTAAAAAGAGGGTAATTGCCTTAAACTTACCACCCACTTTTGATATTATCAATAAATTATAATAAGGATTGTTAATGGGTCACAATGGTCATTGGATAGTTTAAGTGAGTGCGTTCTTTATTCAAAAATGTGTTTTTTAATTTATATTTAATAATCACAAGTTAAAAAGTTAATTTTATAGTAAAAATTAATATAAAGTGTAAAAATAAAGTGTAAGTTGATTCTAGAAAAGTGAGAAGTGTTATTGTTATATCAAATAAAATAATAAGGTTTATAAGATTGATGGTTGGCCTGACATATTATTATTACATTTAAGAAGTATGTGGAAGAAGGGTTACTGACATTACATTTAAGACAAAAGAATTTTCATAATTGAAGAAAAAACATTATTTGTATAGTTGGAAAGGATTATCATGCCAAATATCAAGTGTAGTTATAGAATATTACATTTGACATTATTTTGTGATTTATAAATTGATGTGGATATTCCACTTGAATGGTGTATTATAATAGATTATATGAGTTTTTATGAACTCTTAGTTGTGTAATGTTTTACTTAAGATTAAGATGTAACATTACTAGGTCGGTTCATCAAATACTAAAATAAGCTAAGATTGAGATTAAATAAGCTAAAACTAAAACAAATACAACACCTTTCATAGAATGAAAATAAGATGTGCCACAGGGAACCCAATATGAGAAAACTAAACAAGGAGAGGAGTATCCCTTGCTCTTTTCTTCTCATATATGAATGCAAACACAAATAAATGTGACATCACTATGGATTTTCCATTGACATTGTGGCTTGTATGACTACTATAGGGATTTTTTCTTTTTCTATTTCACTCCAATATCCCACTCCCTTTCTCTACTCAATTATGGAATAGTAATCAATACAATAATAATGGAACCCCTTCCTTTCCTATTGGTTCAACGTTTAAGAATGTCTTGATGACATGGATGATTTTAAGAACCCCTAAATTTATATGTATAAAAAATGGGTGAATCTTCGTGATATATAGGAAAATTTGAAGACAATTTTATCAATAATATAATATGTATATATAATTTTTTTGGCGAATCTTTCATTTTATTATATAATGCTGTAAAATATTGGTGAATCTTTCATTAAATTATAAGATATTGTAAAATCTTGACGAACATTTCATTACATTATAAATTATTGTAAAAATTGATGAATCTTTCACTGATTTATCAAACATTGTAAAAAAATTGGTGAATCTTTATCCAAGAAGATTCGCCATCTCTTTGATTCCTAAGAAATCACAATTTATTGTGCTTTCTCTTTTTCTTCTAATAGGTTTCTATTCATATTATTTCAATTCTTTCTGACACTAATTCTCATACAATCACCCAAATCAACCAATGCTAAATTGAACAACCTAATTGTTGAAAATGTTATGTAAATTCTTTCACACTAAATCATCTTAATTCTAACTGATAATTCAATCTCCAAGAAGAATTACTACTAATTCAATCCTCAAGAATAAATCAATCCTTGTGGAAAAATGAAATCACTCTAGCAAGAATAGAAATATAGAGTTGTTCATAAAGAAAAATAATATATATAATTTTTGCAAGATGTTAAGTCCTATATTACTTTTGCAAGAAGTTAAATCCAATCACCACTCATGCAATAATGAAATATATGTTCTATGTTGCTCACACAACAACCAAGCTCCATAATTCTCAATTTTACATGACCATGAACTACAACCACACATTCATCTAGATTCGTTTCATCATTATTTAATCATAATGAATTCAACCTATGATTTCAATTCAACAAGAAATTAAATATTTTTCAACACTTCTAATTATCAAGAAATCACTTGCTTACCCAAAGAGAGATCACACATGCCAAGTAATCAATTGTTTCAGCAATGTAGGATTTACATACTTTAATTAACTAATTGTTTCAATAATTTATTAATGCTACAAATGACTAATTTATCCAACAACACACTATTTTCTTAATCCACATACATGCATTGTATCAAAAAATTATCACACCAAAAGAATTACAAAATTCTATTATTATTTAAATTGGGTGAGATCAGTGACAAGGTGGTCGCTTGCTTCCTAACAGATCCGCCTTAAAAAAAACTAATGCTACAGATGGTGGGCCCTTTCCTATTGTTTCGACAATGTAGTTAATGCTATAGAAAGGTATTTTCTCTACCCACATCGAAAAGGTATTTCCTTAATATTAATCTAGAGAAATGATTGGTTTCTTCACTTTTGATGGCTTCTCTATGAAAGTTTTTAATATTCCTATGACCTGCTCTAAGCCAAGTCATTCTCAATGCCAACTCCCATTCTTCTTCCTCCTTGTGAAAAATCCACTCCCAATCCCTTAAAGCTAGTTGTTTCTCTATAAGAAAAGAGTTTGATATTCCTTCTCTCAGTTTAGTCTTTTTATTTTATTTTTGTTTTGTCTTTTCCCCTCTTCAAAATTTTGTCTAAGGTGGCCCTCACTAGTCAAATATCAAGAAATATTCTTTTCTGTTTGAAATGTAACTTAACTAACTAACACTCTCTCTTTGCACCATATTGAAAAAGGCCAAATGACAAAGGCATGTGATGGCTTGGGGAAAGTTACCGAAGGGCATGGTTATTCACATTAAATGGCTTGTCAAGATGGAGGCCAATTAATCACAAAAAATATGCCCTTTCACATGGGCTATATTAAAGATCACGAAAACCATCTAACAACACATGAATGCATGCTTTAAGAGTGTGATCAACGAAAGTTACAAATACATAAAACGACACCCTTGATAGGAAAACATTTATCCTAAGTTATAAAAATTCCTTCAATTATGAAGTTAAACGTAAGCTATGGCATATCAAGTCCATCAACTACCTTACAAGTTTTTTTTCCTTGGAAAAAAAGCGTAATTTTATTTCATTAGTCAAAAACAAAATTACATTCTGTAGATTCACATAAATGTGAATTGCTATTTCAAAATATGGATCTTTTGATGAAACTTTTGAGTCTTCTTTCAAAATTTCAGAAAAAGTTCTAGCATCTAGCTACTAATTACAACAAATTTATACAAAAAATATGTTTTCCGAGTAGACAAATATTTGTTGATATAAAAACTGTATAGAATCCAAACGTATCACCAAGTGAATACCGTAATCCTGTAATAACAAAAAAGATAGAATGCATAAACGTTGAAAAAATGTTCTATTGGTGATCAGTCTATGTAGGGCCTATGGTAGTATTCCTGGGTCATGCCCTCCCTAGACCCCTTCACTTTCCAGCTCCTCAAGGCCATTTGAAACCCCTCTTTAGAGGCATGGTTTTCCTTTTGGTTATTTTCCCTGTAGACATGATGGCAGGAAAAAGAGTCAAAACCATGAAGGACCTCCCTTATCGAAGATAATAAATTGGCAAGTCTAAGATTCCTACACTGTTGTATGCCCCTTGTCCAATTAATCACATTCATAGAGTCACCAAAGACATTAATATTTCTACATCCTTTCTCTGCTACAAAAATTAAGAGAAGTTTGAGGCTCATAAGTTCAACAAAGTTGTTTGTACCCTCCCCTAAACCAATAATAAGTTCAAAGGAGTGAGAGGCTGATAGAAATAAGAGAGATCCTCCCCCACAAAGATCATTATGTGCTGCCCCATCAAAGAAACCCCACGAGTTCTCCTTATCAATCTCCAAATCAAGAACCTCTCTCTGTTTTGCAACCAAAATGTGTTGTTTTGCAACTGTCATTGCACTTGTGATTTTAGGAGTCCACACTTTATCTTGGAAAATAAGAGAGTTATGGGCCAAGCAACACCCCCAAATTACCAAAAGAGGCAGGGATTTGTATTTTTTTGAGTTGTTGTAGCCCACCAGGTCTCCCATGGGTCCACAGATAGTCCTTCCCACTGACAGGGAAAGCCCAATAATCTCGAGCATTCCAACCACACCTCTTTCATGTAAGGGAATTTGAGGAAAATATGTGTGCAAGATTACAGTTTCGACTTGCACAGGACACACCAACCAGGCCCCTGAAAGATTATTTTTTAAGATTGTCCCAAGTAGGGGCCTTGTTTTCCAATACACACCACATAAAGAGTCAGGTCTTTGGTGGGTAATTGAGTTTCCACAGTTTCTTCCACCACCACAACCCTTCCCTTTGGATACCATCTGCATTAATCTTAATGTAGCTTACATTGGGAGTATAGATACCCAGTGGATCAATGTCCCAGATAATTTCATCATCCCTCTCTCTAAGCATGATTTGTGCCCAGTTTAATTCCCCTAAATATAGCTCCAAGACCCTCTCATCATGTTCATTCAATCTGAAAGAGGAGGCCCTCCTCCAATTCTAGGCCCAAATCCTTCTAGGTGTCGGGTCTGCTAGTTGAAAGAAAAAGAAGACACCCCTCTACCTGAGCTCCTCTATGCATCCTGGAAGAATGTGTTATTGAACACTACCCAACCAAGGGTCCTATCTAGTTCTTAACTTCCTACCATTACCAACATACCAAGCCAGATTTGATTCCAAAATATGGAATGAATTAAGCACCACCTTCCATATCATCGACCCTCCCTTATGAGTCTTCCTTGGATTCCTAATCTAATCCTCAATGGAATAAGGTAATAAATACTTCTGAGCTATCACCTAGGTCCAAATGCTATCCATTTTTATGTTCCTCCATCCACCTTTTTCCGCCAGGGAATGTGCAAAGAGGAAGATATTTTTCAAACCCCAGCCTCCCAACCCTTTTGGCACATCAGTCCTTTTCCAACTTACCCAAGGGGTTACCTGGGTTTCCTTATTCCCATTCCACAAGAATATGAAATAGGCCCGACGAGCTACTTCCAAAATGCTTTTTGGAATCCAAGAAAGAGACATTCAATAAACAAGAATTGCCTCTAAGACCGACTTTACCAACACCAATCTTCCATCTCTTGAAAGCCACTTGTGGCTCCACACTTTCAAACTCTTTTCCAGATTTTCCAGAAGCTTTTTATAATTATTTGGTTTTAGGTTAAAACCCAAATATTTAAAGCTAGAATCCAATCCAGTAGGATTAAAAGGGAAAATTCTGTTGAGTCCCAACTGCTTCTCTGCCCTTAGAAGGTGAGCGGTAAGGGTTAAATTTCCTACATTTATATCCATCCCAATAGCCTTTGACAATAGGTCCAAAATCCCCATTAGAGTGTGTGCATCCCACACAAAACCTGAACAAAATATTAGCACATCATCGACAAAGAGGATATGAGTAATAGAAAGGTTCTAGGAAATTCAGACACCCTTCAAATTTCCTTGTCTTTTGGCCTCCTTTAAAGCCCTACTCAGATCCTCTGCTACTAGCAAGAACAGAAGGGGAGACAAGGGACAACCTTGTCTTATCCCTCTTTCAGCATGAAAAAAAGGGAGGCAGCCCCATTAATCAATACTAAAAAGGAAACAGTAGTTATACAGCTCATTATCCACCTGATAAAACCAATACCAAAACCAAGGTGGGTCAGAAGCATACGAATATACAACCAATTTACTTTATCATAGGCTTTGGAGAGTTCATTTTTCAATACCTCCCCTTTGCAATTCTTTGTTTTCAAGTTGTGGAGTCCTTCCTAATCTATCCCAATAGCTTCATGGATTTGCCTTCCTTCCAGGAAGCCAAATCGTTCTTCTGTGATATGGGAAGAAAGGATGACCTTGAGCCTTTTAGCAATAACCTTGGAAACCACCTTGTAAATAAAGTTGCAGAGGGAGATGGGCCGAAAGTCATTCAGGGTTGTGGGGTTGTCGATTTTAGGAATAAGAGCAATGAAGCTAGAGTTAAAACTAGCAGGGATCCTCCCAGAAACTCTGGAATCTTCGACCACTTTCAACAATTCCAATCCAAGCAAATCAAAGAGCTCAAGAAATAATTCAATCGACCAACCATTTGGCCCTGGGCTCTTGTCTTTTTGAAATCTATGTAGCACTTCCTCCAGTTCCTCTTCTGACACTTCTCCCTTCAAAAACCTATTATCCTCCTCATCCACAAACCTAGGAAACAACTGAGCAACTCTGATGACTTTCGCAATAGAGGCATGAATAGGAGCTACAAAAAGGGCCTTGAAATGATCAACTCCAATCCTCTCCATCTCCTCGAAGGAGGAACGTTCTATACCTAAAACGTCAGTCAAGCTCTAGATAGTATCAGAAGCCTTCCTTCCTGTAGCATATGCATGAAACAATTTGGTGTTATCGTCCCCACATTCCAGCCAAGTTTCCCTGCTCTTCAATCTCCAAGTTTCCTCCTTTTCCAAAAGGAGGGTGTTCCTTCTCCCTTCCAATCATACCAAATCCGCCTTTGCCTCCAAAGTCAGCAACCCCCCTCCATCCCCTTCATAAATCAAGAGAAGTTCTGCTTTCACCTGCTTTAACTCAGCATCCTCCCTCTTCCTTTTCGCCATAGATGACTCCTTGATGGAACCCTTTAAACTTTTGATATTGTCAGCAAACTGGAAGGAAGTAGAACGGGGCTCTCTGGGGTGAACGGGTTCCACCTAGAATTGATTAAAGTACTGAAGGAATTAAGGGGCTAGGGTGCTTTAGAGGCCCTTTTTTTAGTTCCAAAAAAATGGGAAAGTGATCAAAGGCTCCTCCACTTCCCACCCATTCCCTAAGTTGAAAGAGCTTATCCACTAATTGTTCAACCAACAGGAAACGATCAATCCTCTTAGCCACTTTGCCTTCCCCACACCTATTATTCCTCTAAGAAGGCTTGATATTGATAGGCTCAATATCCAACAAATTCTTCTCCATCAAATTCCGAGTGAAATAACTAGTTAAAATATCTGCATGAGCATGAGGCCCCCAAACCTCTAAATGACCTGGAGATAAATTGAGATCTCCACCCAAAATCGTTGAGTCCCCTTGCAGTAAGGGGTTATTGAACAAAGAATCCCAGAAGGGGATCCTATCGAGATAAGGCCCATATATATTGAAAACAGTAAAAGTCTCTCCTAACTCCAACGCCAGAAAATTTAACCCAAGAACCGACTTCGTTCCCCAATACTTCAAGGCCTTCTCCGTTCTTTCATTCCAGCCCACTGCCAATCCACCAGAACATCCCCTAGCATCCATAGTATCAAAGATCCACCCCAGAAACCAACATTCCAACCTTTCTTTAACAACTTCTCCTACTCCTAAAGTCTCATGTAACAGTAAAACATCCGGATGCTCAAGAGTAACCACTCGTTTGAGGGCTGATCTTTAACGGGGACCAGCAAGACCCCAACAGTTAAAAGACATAATATTCATCTATGAACCTTTTTCTAGGCTCACACCGGTTTAAGTGTCTGTTCAATAGATAGTTTCTTCCCTTCTTGAAGTTCCTTTTTAGCCTTGGATTGAGCCTTAACCAAAAAAGATTTTCTACCCCTCCCATATTTACCCCGGTTCCTTCCCTTACCCAACCCTTCTTAGCACTAGATCTAAGAAAATAACCAGAATCTGAAGACTTTGGTAGGAAAATGTAAGGGTCATTTTCAGAAATAATGGGATCAGGGTCCAGAGTGAGCGGTATGCCCTCCATGGAGGCGGCAGATAAATGTAATACCCCAAATTTTCATAAAAATTTAAAATTTTTCTTGCAAAAATTAATGTTTAAAATCATCGATAAAGAGAGTAACTTAACTGCTAATAGTTAACATCCTAAAGGGTCTAATATAGAAACTAAAACAAATTCCTTTATTAATTTCTATAATTGCATTCTTCACTATCTGCATTCAAAATTAAGTATTGAAAGATTGATTTAGTAAGTAATGATCTGAAGTAGTATGAGCTAAAAACAACTGTTTGTTTACTATGTACTAAAGTTTGTCTCCCGCTTAAATGAAGGAACTTCAGTTCATTCCCGAGGATTACCTAACTCTTGAAGCTAATGCAGTGAAATGATGATTCTTGTTACAGGTCTTTTTATAGGCAACTTTTTATTTCCAGTTTCAGGCTTAAGAATTTAAATTCGTCAGCAGTAAAATCAAAGGTAGGGTAATCATTTAATTTTAAAGTTTTTGACTAGAGCAAGTACTACATGACTCATTCTTTTCGTATATTGTTATTATAAACTTTTTTGGTTTGTTATATTGCTGAAGTGTGAACTTGTCATGTTCAACAGTCAAGATGGCTAAATCTAAAACCTCTTGTTTAGGCTTGTAGATAATATTATTGCTTTGATTTATGGGATGGAATGTTCATTACCTAAAGAACAAAACAAAATATAAACCAAAAACCTTTGTATAAACTAATACTCACTATATGATTTTCATATTATAATTATAAACCCTATCTATGCAAAAACTAAACTATAACATCTTTAGAAGACTATGCTAAAGCATCTCTATTTAAAATCTCGTGCTTATATGTTTTCAACCAGATATTAACAAAGGTTATGTATAACCTTTTGTAGGCTTCACCCAAGCTCTTGAAACTATAGAGCAACACCCACAAAATTAAAGTCGAAGTGGAAACCACGTAGCTAACGGTTAGTGGATAGGGTTTATGTGTTGGAAAACCCTACTACAAAATCGATCAAACCCTAAATTTTTGCATTGTTAACCAAACATTTCGCTGCTGTGAGTAGCGCCACCAAGCTCATGGCCTCTTGGGCCTTTGATTCCATCGTTTAGCTCTGTGAGTGACGACCTTCGATGCCAACGTTTAGCTCTGTGAGTGACTTAACCCACTTATCAGCTAAGTTGAATCCTCTGATTATTAGCAGTGTGGTACTGGATCTATAACACACGACTTACTTTGTGGATTTCATTGACAGTAAGGAGATTTAGTTTCGTCGTGGCTTTTACTGTTTGCTTTCTCATTTTCGTCGAGGTTCTTAGATTATGTTTCTGATGCCCAGCTGCTAGGGTATGAAGTTTTCCTTTTCCAGGGTTGTTGTGCAAAACAATTTACTGTGCAGCCGAGGATAAAATATCTCCAGGTAAACTCATTTAAACTCTTTCTACAAATGCCATAAAAATTTCACTACTATAACAAGGTTTTTTGAAAAATGAACTTAACATTTCTCAAAATTCTTGTGCAGACTTCTTCTATAGGTGAAATCTCTCTACTGTGAGCTGGAAGACGTAGGATACTTCAGGAAAAAGGCTCCACACTTCTCAAAAAACCAGGTAATCCTCGGTTTCATGCCTGAGGTTTTTTCTGTGGTGATGTGTGGGGTTTGGAAAGATATTGTCTCGCAGAGATTTGAGCTCCCTTGCCATAGCTGCGTTTGAACAATACTTTGTTTGTAAAGTCCGTGTGGCCGTAGAACTATTTTGTTAGATTGTTTAAGTTTTCTTAGGGTTTCGCAGTTTGTAAACACTTTGTTTTTAACTCGTAACATTTTGGAAATAATATGGGTGCACCGGCCTGTGTAAAATGAGGTCTTTGATAGACTTGGACATCGTGGTTTTCTATGTTGTATATTTCAGTTTGTTTAAGCTTAGATTAATGAAATTTTAAAGAACCTTGTTGCTATTTACCTGTATCTGGTGAATGATTTGATAAAAGATGATGAAAGGATTTTGCTGTTGTAAATGTCCATAGTTTTGTTTTTTGTTAAAATGAGGTTATTATGTGGAATTTTAATGTGAAAGCTAGTTTTTGGGTTTTCTTTTTAGTATAAAGATTTATTTATGAAATAATAAAAGGAAAAGGGTTTGTCACTACAACCCGAGCACGACTGTGTAAATTTGATTTGGAATAATTTAATTTATCTTTTGTTATTTTATTTTAGTATATAAATGACAAACAATCTAAACTCTGTTTCTGTGTAAAATTTATTTAATATAGGGTAATTATAATATAGATATTATAATTATATAATGAAGAATTTGATTATTGACGATATGGATAAAACTGTAAATACCTTAATCTCGAAGGAGGAAAGAAGGAAAGACTTGGTTGACAGTTTTCCTTAATTAGGGTTTTTATTTTTATTTTAAATTAAAACTCTGCATTGTTGTTATTTTTACTTTGATGTATTTGATATTTTGATGTGTTATTTACAGTATTACTGCAATCTATTATTTGTAAAACCTAATTTATTACTACAATTTCTTTTTACTGTTTATAGTCCAAAGTTGCTTCAATTGTATTATTTATTTGTTCTGTATTAGTTAATATTTATATGTATATATAATAGGTTAAGCTTAAAGATAGTAGTTATTACTATGTTAAAAAGAACACAGTTACACAAAATGTGTATTGGTTTTTAAGAGACCTTCTTTAATGGTAGTTTATGTTTATGTTTTAAACAGATGTAATTTAACTAAGGAAACTTTTGAAATAGAGGAATATTTCTTCTAAATAACTCTATAAAGATTAAAAGTAAATAATCATATTCCTGCACATTTTGATTTGATCATCAAACTTAATTTCACCTACTCTACTAGAGTAGGACCTCTTGGGAAGGTGTGGAAAAATACAGACCGCTAATTTATTCATCGGTAAATTTACTCTAACCCTAAATCATTTATTCTAATACATATTTGACTAGAATTTATCTATCTTTGAACAATAAAAGATTTCACTAACTAATTTTAATAAACATATGAAAAATTCATATAAATATATATTAACACCTAAATTCATACATTCCAGATCCCATGCTTGCATAGAAAAATATTACAAACATTTAGAACCTGGTAATATAGCCGAGGAGACAACAACCTAAGGAAACCGTTCCTCCCAACCAAATCCTCAAGACAGTTGAGCTGCAAATCTTAGGACCCCCGAGCCTGTCTACTGGTCCACCTGGTTGAAAGCACTGGGTAAGAGAATAGGTTTAGAAACCCCTGCAACTCCACAAAGTAATCAACAGTAATACTTCTTCCTGTAACAGTAAGAAATCATCCCAAATAGCTGCATTAGTTCAGTAAATCAACACTTTCTCACTCAAACACTTATGCCTGTCCCCTCCATCGAACTTCTTGTGCACCAATTTCACTCAGAAATTTCACCAGTAAAGAATGAGCAACCTCAGCTGAATTCGATGGGTAGTTTTTATTAGCATGCCTAGGTCTTTTGGGTCAGTTTTTCACTTAATAAGCCACCTTCTCTTGTTCCACTTTCTTGGGGAACATGACCACAAAAATAGGGAAGTTTCCTCCTGCAACATCTAGAAGTAGTTTGATGATGTTGCCAAGTGTCAATCTACTCTCAACCTAGCATATTCCACCAAGTGGCCAGGAGACACTCATTTAACAGCCTCCTTAAGCTGTTGTCTCATCTTTAATTAATTAATTAATAAAATATTCAACAATTAAATACAATTATCCTTGACCCCACTTGGTCAATAATTACAAACTTTATAATAAAATTAAAGCATAATGTCTTCTTAAACATAAAATGTTTTTGCAAATCTGGGGTATGTGACAGTAAGATAGTAAGGGGGGGCGAAGAGCAAGGTAGGAGAGGAGACAATGATAGATTCCTTACACCCTCCACCCAATCCAACCCAGATAATGTAACATTATTGAGAAAAAAATTGAAGGAGGAGGAGATGGGGAGAGAAGAAATACCCGAGAAGGGAGTCCCCTACAAACACCGGACATCCACCGTATGACCTCCATCCACCACCAACTGAGTAGCCTGAACTTCCCCCTCCTAACTATTGTTATCCACCTCATCACTAACTAGTTCACTGTCGGGATCCTGTGAGGATGAAGGTTGAGATGAGGGTAAACCAGAGCCCTCCTCCACCCTCGAGCCTTTCTCCTTATCACCTCTTTGTTGATTCCTACCGTTAAGTGTGCGCAGAGGGAGTCTACACTCTGAGGCTTGATGACCATAAGTATGGCATCTACGACATCTAAAAGGCACATTTTCATAATCCAACAATCGTTTAATCACATACGCCCCCCAACAAAGATTCATGTCTTCTACAAGCCCCTCCCTGACAATAACATTGACCAGAATTCTCGCAACTTGCCGTTGTTTGGTCTCCACAATAGAGAGATCAACTTCAAGGAATGTCCCGAGGAGATTACCAATATTCCGAATATGTTCTTCCGTCCAGTAGTGTCGCAGAAAACCATGCATCCACACCCATAGAGGAACCATATCCACCCTTTCTCTACTGACAACAAAAAGAGGGTGCCAAGGTTTAAGAAGGAGAGGAGTATGTTCCAAAGCCCAATTTCGATTCAGTACCCAATGTACATGATCGAATTTCTGGAAATTGAAAGCAAACCACCCCCTCATGAGGGTCATAACCTCCATCACATAACCAATAGCCGCACTCCAATTCACTTTTTCCCACAAAACCACAGCGTTGAGGGAAAACGTCCTCCCCATGGCCCTACCAACTGGAATGCTTTTCATCATATGCATCACCTGCTCCCAGCCAATATCCTCCCCTAGGACGTAGTTGACTTCCACCTTCTTCAATTTCATCCAACTTTTCCTGCTTCCCTTCCATGGACCCCTTCTTAGATCCTTTTCATCCGATTCATTGCTAAGACCCGAGCCCTTTCTCCCTTCCCCCCAGGGCTAGGGCAACCTCTCGGCTCAATAACCCCAATGTTCCCATCTAATGCTCCCAATTCCTCTGCCCCAAATGACCCACTTCCGGAACCACTCCCCAGCAACACAAAACACTTCGAGCCTCCTAACCCACCAACACCAAAACCTTCACCGGAGGCCAACCCTCCCTGAACCCTTGTAGAAAAAAATGAGGGCAAAACAAAACTAGCCGGACCGGGGTAAAATGCCTCTGCATCACTCAATCCTGTCCTCCATAGCAGTTCCACTAAGTGGTTTTCCCCATAGAAGACCTGAAAACCTTCCTGAAGCACGGGCGAAGAATACAGGAAAGCCAGAAAATTGAAGGGTGAGAAAATCGATTCCGTCTAAGCAGGCTGAGAGGATGCCAAGATAGTTTCTTCAATTCCAAGAGGTGGAAGGCCTTCCAAAGCCTCCAAAACCTTTCCACCTAGCGTCCCCCAGATGTCCCTATCGTCCAGCTAGTCGTTGGAGTAATCCACTAACTCGTAGCCAACCATATTGTTGACGATTAAAACGTTAGCAACTAGTAAAACCTACAGGAAGTCAAAAAACCCTAGCAGAGAATCCTGTCTACTAACAGCTACCGGCTGAAAATGCGAGCAGTAGCAACAATACAAGCCCTAGCATCGACCAAACTTGCCGCAAGATAAAAACAAACCCTAGAGAGCACGCACCAAACAACCAAACCACGAAATCCTCCATGGGGAAAAATGTTAAAATCAAAGCCGCACGTGTAAGCTATGACATGCAAAGGTCATGGTGATAACAAAGTTTCACAAATATTATATTATGAAGTCACCATTAGGAAGCTTAGGTATTTAGGGTTAAAAGCTTCATAAGTAATTGAACTCCGTCCATACCAAGGAATTGTAATTGAACTCCGTCCATACCAAGGAATTTATGTAACTGCAAGGGAATAATGATATAATACGTTAGAAAAGATGCTAAGTAAATCTCAAGCCATATATAGGCCAACATCCACACATAGAAGAGTATATTTCTCAAAGAAGACAAATGAACATGAACGAGTAATTAAGTCAAAGTTCCCAGTCAGTGCATAAGCCAGATAGGAAATAACAATTATCACCACTCACACAATTACAAAAAGAATGCTAGATTGAACAGTTTTCAAACTTACGAACTAAGATAGTTCATGTTGGATAAAATCACAAGTCAGATAAAGTAATAACGACAATATGACTCCTATATCAACCACAGAAGGACACTCAAAGCTGCAAGCATTATAAATATGGAAAATATCACATTTTAAACTCAGTGCTGAAGTTAATCTACCAAGTATGATATAGAAATAAAAAAATGGTCAATCTATATATGTTTACAACTACACAAAGACCCTTATTAATTTTTTTTGGTTGTATTTCTTTTAGGGACATTGCACACTAATGAACTAGTCCACTATGATACTCATTATAGAAGTTGTTAAATAACTAGAACTATAAAGATGACTTTAAACTAAGTGAACTTTGGTAAACCATCAACAAAGCTATTCCCACACATTTGAGGAATGATTGTTTTATTCACGTTTGTTCCCTTTAGTTCTATTCTATCCACCTTTTAGAGTATAAACATATATCTTTGACTCTCATTTTTTTTCTTAGTTCTCTCTTATAACAAGAGCCTAATAATGATAAAGACTAATAATATCTACCCACTAAGCTAAGCCAAAGTTGGCTATATTTTACATTTTTAACAAATTAAAACTTTACTTCCTCCTCAATACTCCATATATTCTCCAATGTGTACTTCCATCTTATTCATAGGTTTACGCATTCCTACATTTTCTTCACACTTACTTCATAAATAAATAAATCTAGTTGATCTTTGGTAAATTAAAATTTACCATTTTTCATTTCAATTTATTATTGGATTATTTTATTTCATTTCACATACAACACTTTATGTATTTTCATTTTTATTCTTTTTTTCTTCTTCTTCATTTTTAACATTATTTTACACAATTCTTGCAAATAATTTAAATAATAATGATTGAAAACTAACCACATATTTTACATAAACATAAATAAAGCAATAAAAAAATACACCTTTAAAAACTTAACCCCTTTCAATATTTGTAATTTTTT